>JAMKCH010015436.1:0-38055 GCA_023653785.1 Ophioderma brevispina | reverse complement strand
TTCTTTTTATTTCTATTAATATCTGATTGTATAATTTTCTTTGGGGTATATTATCCTTTTAATCTGTAACATGGCTTTGGTCTTTTTTATCTCATGCTGTAAGCCTGTTTTAAATATGTTATGAAACTGAATAAAATCAATCTCACTCAATGTAGACATTTACATAATAAAACTATACTTTTTAGGAGCCTCTTTATCTCAGGCAAAATTTTGCAAGCATTTAAAATATAATCATCGCACTGTGTTGACCCACTGTACAAATTGATATTGACCTTTTTTTACCATTTTTGTCATTTTACCCGATAACACTCCCAAACCAATGTCGTAGGTGGTACAAAAAAAACTATTCATTTTTGGAATCATTATGATTAATGGCAATATGGCATAACATTTCAACAGTATTGGGGCAAGTTTAAAATTTGACCCCTGTGTAAATCTTAAATCCCCTCTTAAAATGTGATACCACAATTTGAGAGTACTAACCTAGCCTGCTATATATGAGAGGGTCCATACTAACCTACCACATGTGTCCAAACCTTTTCTGTAGTGGGAGGTACACGAACTCTTTACACTACTGCATGAGGGGTACTTCACTTCCGTTAGTGCATAAGGGGGGGGGGGGGGGGGGCTCCTAGGGACCCATTCATTATTAAACCACTTTCCCCAAGGAATTGTTAGATGAAATCCACCACATGTTAGGAGGATCAAAGACCTCACATTAAGAAATAAAACTGAAAAAATTGTTCAGTAAAACATTAGGGGAAAACATTGATTTAAAATTTTGCGTCAAAATGTGCGAAAAAGACACTATTCGTTTCTTTCTTCTCTATTCTTCTGCATTTCTACGCACTGATTCCCCTAGACTTTTGCTAGAATTGCTTTTATTTGTGAATGATGAACCTTATTTAACATATTAATCACAAATAGAAATGTCTCGATGCCATTTTATATTTTTTTAGTTTTACTGTATATTTACTATGTCCTACAGTAAACCGCTATAACGATTTATATCAATATTATGACACCAATGGCCCAACTATACTTTCCAAGATTTTTGATTAATTATTTACTTTGTTTATTCACTAGGTGTAATGCAATTATAAACTCATAATCACATGTAACTCTCTATTAAGATTTTTTTTAAAATTTTTTGTCATGGGCACTATTCCGTTAGTGGCATAGGGTGGGGGGGGCTCCTGGGACCCATGCTAATTAACGCGAAACACGCGATGGATTGAATTTTTTTTTGCAACCAATGGCAAGCACAAACTAAAAGTTAGACAATACCAAAAATTTAAACCAAATATATTGGCAAGGCGTTAAAAAACGCGGCCGAAAAACAAAAAAATGGATCCCTAGGAACCCCCCCCCTTATGCCAGTTAATTGTTTAAATAACATTAAAAAACACAAAAACACAAATATTAATATTAATATACACATAAATATTTGTCATTTGATGGTGGATACTATACACGCGACATAAAATATTTGGACTAGTTCCCCAAAATTTCACAGGAGGGAACAAAGTTCCAATAAAAACCTACTATTATTTTTCCCTCATCACGGGGTAAATAGTTTCCGCTGAATTTTGTGACTCAATGGGTAGAATCTCCATGCTGTTATAGTGCATAATACGTAACAAAGCATATGTTAGAGCAGTTCAAGAAATTGGTGGATTAGCCGCGATGGATGACACCTGACTAGAGCCTAAGCCTGCTTGACTAGCCTTGAGTTTGCGGCGGTGGCAGCTGATTTTCGACGGGACTGCCACTTGGCAAGTTTTGTCAAATGACAGAAATATTTTATGTTTAATATAAAACAAATATTGACTCCTCTATATTCGTGAAATGGTGCAAATACCTCCCCTCGGTGACTATCTCGTTCCGTAGCGTTGCACGTCGTCCGTACTAAAGAAGATAGTAGGGGCTATCGTAGCGGAAAAAGCCAAAGCACCTCGGCTACTTCGTGACTGAGACCGTGGTACTAGTTTTTCCATCGACCTTGCGGTCTCGGGAAAATAGTAGGCCACGGTCTCCAGTTTTTTTGGCACCTTCCCTCACGAGCAGCTCAATATTTGTATCTTAGTGGACTGATTGACATTTAAAACCCCGGGGGGGCCTCGACCCAAAATTGGATACGGTTTGTGCGTCCGCTGGGTAACAAAAATAATTGACCTAATATTTTAATAGTGACCATTGTACAAAAATATGACCCATTTATTTAGTTGGTTCCAAAATTTTGACCCTTTTTTTTTTTACTTTTTATAATTTGCTATTTTTAACCATTTTCATAGTAATCTTCAGCAAATCGTCCCTTTTTCATATTGAAAATGTGACCCATATCGGGCGGCACATTGTACCTACACAACTTTTCCACTGCTACCTACAACCCCCCCCCCCCCCGTGTTAAAACAGTACCCATTTAAACAGTCGATCGCAATGAATCACCCAAAAATGTAGTATCTGTAAAACTAACTGATGTGAAAATACATTGTACCAAATCCTTAAATCTGCTGTCAAATACCCCTTTTCCTTTCAGGCCTAAGGACAACAGTTCATAAGGGTTAATTGTTGAAAAGTTCATGTGCTATGTTCGGCAAGAGACTGAATCTATGGCGATATTCACCCAAAATATCACACAGTAAGAATCATTCCATAAAAATGGTAAAAAATATTTTATTCCAACTTTATGAGCAACAGTGAATATTAATACGATTGGTTTCAAATTGTTCATATGTTACAACAGGAAATATACGACATGGTTTACATGGTTTCAGAATTGACTGCTGTTTTACTGCCAAAGTGCGAAAAAAATAATATCGGAGCAAAAATATCCATGCTTAATTTTTAAGATGTCCTTTTTAGGGTAAAATTGTTCGTAGATTATAAATTTGTAATCGAAAATCCAATATCATACACCATTTTGCTACTTAATATTAATATTAATTTGTGGCCGATTTTGTCAAAAAAATCGCACTTTTCGGGTGACAAAAATGTTCATCTACCAACTTTGAATACTTGCAGAGTCTACAATATACATCTATATGACCCTTATAATGTTAATATATCAGTTAAAGGTACTAACTTATGGATTCAAGTATTTGTTTTATAAATTTCATAAACGGCATTCAAAATTTAGCACTTCGAACAAAAATTTTGCTTTGCACAATCACATCTCTTGAATGGAAAGGTCTACAGTGATGATTTACCTGTCAATTTATGCAAAATTTCATTAGCTTCAAATTGATACCTAACTTGGTTCATTTCAGGTATAGGAATAATTCTAAAAATACAATGATGTTTCCCCTACCCCTTGATTTTTCCAGTGCGCAAAAAATATTGTTGTTCAATAAAATTGGAAGTACGAGAAAACTAAAAGAGATATAGGCTTGAAAATTTAATCGATTATGCCCAAAGCAAGTCCCTACATAGGTATGGTATTAACTTTTTCACCCTGTCCAAAATTTCAGAAAATTTTCTTTTTCAATTTGTGGAATTCAAATTTTACCTAAACTTTTACCTAAAAAAAAAAAAAAATCCGAAAAGGGCGACATTGTTGAAAAGTTAATCGATTATGCCCAAAACATATTACCATTATAGTTTTACATTTTTGTCAAACTGCAAAATATTTCAGTAAATATCTTTTTTCAAAGAAAGATGCAATTTTCAGCAAAATACCAAAGGTTTCTATGGGACTCAGCATTGTGCAATACCCCAAAATGCGTACACACATCCAACATTTTGCATTTTTGACTTCAGATTTGGATTCTACAGAAAAAAAATACCTAGAAAACCTAGGTAAAACCTAGGTCGAATCTGAAACCATGTACATGTAATACACTTACTTTATGTTAATCAGGAAATATACGTTTGCTTCATGTTAATAAGCTCAAAGATAAACAGAGGCCAGAGTGCTGATCCCCAATAGACACTATGGGGCTTAACATTATTTCCCCTTACAATGTCAAACATGTCACATAACATTTTACATATAATTACTGTCTCCGGTTTTATTAATTATTTCCAAAAATATACATTTTCGAAAAAAATCACGAAAGAAAAGTTGTTATTCATCATTGGACCCAACATGATCATTGGGTTCCAACATAGTTTTTCTTTGGATTTTTATTCAATTTACACTAATTTTCATTGACCCGACAACAAACTGGGACGGGTAAATACTGATTTGACTCTGAAACTTGATGACAGACCCATTCACGATTTAGGGGCGCTTCAAAAAGCATGTTTATACGAACAATATTATTGATTCGTAGAACCCTTACTTTGATTTCAGGTATTTGAGCGTGCATTAATGCATGGGCATATAAATGCATCGTTGAAATACCGATACTTTTAATAGAGGTCCTGTCTGTTTTGGTCAATTGGTTACTGAACAAAACAATCATACAGCTCTCCTGTATGTCGTCCATTCAAGTTAATGCCGTGTGACACATTGGATATCATCTCGTTTGTATTGCAAACAACAACTTGGATTTGATCCTGTTGAACAAAGTATTAATTTCATACCAGTGGCGGACGATATTGATCATGAATAATATCCTCCGACGACAACTTTTACTACCTACAAAGATGAGTCAATGGACCCTTCCACAAAACGTAATTACTATGTACTAAACCTATATTCGCTCATTTTTAAAACGAGGGTAAAATAACAAGATTTCAATAGATTTGAAGTTTTTAAAAATGTCCTATTCCTTTTGTCATGTAAAAAACAACTTTCTTTTCGTGATTTATTTCGAACGTGCGTAATCTGATATCATAATCGATACTACTTCCGGGTAAATCAGGGGGTCCCAAAGACGATCCGAACACGCACCTTTAATCCCATATGAAATGTTTACAAATCTGACTCGTGTTAATTTACCCCGTTCTCTATCTCAAAATGCTCAAGGATGCATAAGTTGCATCATCAGGATTTGGAATCAGCAGGGTCATACGAAAGGTCTATGGTTCTACCACTGGACTAATTCCAAATTCTTGAACCGATCACTTAAAAATCAATTTGTTATGATATAAAAAATCAGAACATTTGTGCACAAGACTCATTTATATTAGTGTTTAAAGGGTGTATGTATTCCTGGTCTTGGCATTCACAAGCTATTGCAACAACATGCATGTCTAAAGTAGATTTCCGTGTGAAATATTTACCACATTCTGTGCACTGAAATGGTTTGTCACCAGTATGAATTATCAAATGTTGGGCTAAATATGATTTGTATACGAAACATTTCAAGTGCACTGAAATGTATTGCTGCAAGTTGTGAATTCTCACATGTTTGGATAAGTTGAATGGATGTGTGAAAAGTTACCACATTCAGTGCATTGAAATTGGTTTGTCACCAGTGTGACTTTTCATATGACTGGTTTAAAGTGATTTCTGTGTGAAACAGGTTAGAACATTTGTTGCTTGGCAAATGGCCTTTGTCACCATGAGAATTATCAATGTTGGTTAAATTCGATGCCATTTGCAGATATTACAATCAGTTGCATTGAAATGGTTTGTCACCAGTGTGAATTCTCATATGCCTGTCTAAGTGATTGTGTGTTAAAATATTTACTACATTTCAGTTGCATGAAATTGATTGTCACCAGTGTGAATTCTCATATGCCTAAATGTGATTTGTGTGAAACATTTACCACATTCAGTTCATGAAATTGGTTTGTCACCAGTGGAATTCTCATATGCCTGTCTAAAGTGATTTGTGGTGTGAAACATTTACCCCACATTCAGTGCATTGGAAAGGGTTGTCACAGTGTGATGAATTCTCACGTTTGGCCTAAATGTGATTTGACGGTTGATGTTGAAACATTTACTACATTCTATGCATTGAAATGGTTTGTTGCCAGTGTGAATTCTCACGTTCTATTAAATGTGAGTTGAAGGAGAAACATTTACTACATTCTATGCATTGAAATCATGGTTTGTCACCAGTGTTTCGTTGCCATTGGAATTACTCATATGACTGGCTAAATGTGAGTTTCTTGTGAAAACATTTACTACATTTGTGCATTTGAATGGTTTGTCACCAGTGTGAATTCTCATGGCCAGCTAAATTTGATTTCTGTGTGTGCAAACATTTTACCACATTCTGTGCACTGAAATGTTGGTCGCCATTGTGAATCTCATATGCCTGGTTAAAGTAATTCTGTGTGAAACATTTATGACATTCTGTGCCTTGTTAATGGTTGTCAGTTGTTGAATTCTCAATGTCTGGCTAAATTTGATTTTGAGGTTTGAACCATTTACGCCTTCTGTACATTGAAATGGTTTGTAACCAATGGTGAATTCTCTAATGTGCCAGCAAAATTGAATTTTCTGTGTGAAACATTACCAAAATTCTGTGCACTGAAATGTTTGGTCGCCATTGTGAATTCTCATATGCCTGGCTAAATTTGATTTGAGGGTGAAACATTTACCACATTCTGTGCACTGAAATGTTTGATCGCCATTGTGAATTCTCATATGACTGGTTAAAGATAATTTCCTTGTGAAACATTTATTACATTCTGTGCATTGAAATGGTTTGTCACCAGTGTGAATTCTCACATGCCT
Organism: Ophioderma brevispina; assembly: GCA_023653785.1. Classification (NCBI taxonomy): domain Eukaryota; kingdom Metazoa; phylum Echinodermata; class Ophiuroidea; order Amphilepidida; family Ophiodermatidae; genus Ophioderma; species Ophioderma brevispina. The sequence goes on along the minus strand of JAMKCH010015436.1, from coordinate 31,481 downwards.
GGCTAAACTTGATTTGTGGGTGAAACATTTACCACATTCTGTGCACTGAAATGTTTCGCCGCCATTGTGAATTCTCATATGCCTGGTTAAAGATAATTCTGTGTGAAACATTTATTACATTCTGTGCATTGAAATGGTTTGTCACCTGTGTGAATTCTCTCATGTGCAGCTAAATTTGATTTCTGTGTGAAACATTTACCACATTCTGTGCACTGAAATGTTTGATCGGCATTGTGAATTCTCATATGACTGGTTAAAGTTGATTTCCTTGTGAAACATTTACTACATTCTGTGCATTGAAATGGTTTGTCACCTGTGTGAATTCTCTCATGTGCAGCTAAATTAGATTTCTGTGTGAAACATTTACCACATTCTGTGCACTGAAATGTTTCGCCGCCATTGTGAATTCTCATATGATTGGTTAAAGTTGATTTCTGTGTGAAACATTTACTACATTCTGTGCATTGAAATGGTTTGTCACCTGTGTGAATTCTCACATGTCTGGCTAAATCTGATTTCTGTGTGAAATATTTACCACATTCAGTGCACTGAAATGGTTTGTCACCAGTGTGATTTCTCTCATGTGTGGCTAAATGTGATTCTCTGTGAAACATTTACTACATTCTGTGCATTGAAATGGTTTGTCACCAGTATGAATTCTCACATGGTAGGCTAAATGTGATTTCCATCTGAAACATTTACCACATTCACTGCATTGAAATGGTTTCTGTGTATATCTGCAGTGAGTACCCTGTATTGGGTAGTTCACTCTTTTGTCATTTTGCTGAGTACCATTCAAAATTGAGCTAGGTGTGATACATTCATGGCTCTGATTAAACGCCAATGTTTTATCTTTAGCATGGATTATTGAGTGATTATTTAAAATAGAGTCTGAAGAAAAACATTTACCGCACTGAGTGCACCAAAATGATTTACCAGTGTGGTTTTGTTCATGTTCCAATGGATGTGATTCCAAAGACATGCGAAGCCTATCCTTGTATATTTTGCCCAAGCATATCCGATGCCTTCTGATATGTTGTTTGAATCGATCAAGACAATGCCACCATCTTGGGCAATATCTGCAGGAGAAGACCCCAGGGAAACTTCTATCCATCATTCTTTCTTGAAATCTGCAAATGGACATAAAAATCAGCAGTAGTAAGGGTACCATTGACATATCAATGTAGAGGAGGAGACGGTATTATGACACACCAACATTTTAGTGTCTTGAAGATAATTTGTTTTGACACACTTTATTATACACCATTATATCATAACCCGGAGAAAACCTGCAAGGCCGAGTATGGACTAGAAACCAAATGCACGTGCAATCACAGGCCTGGCTGGGGGTCAAACATGGGACCACAGTGGTGCAAAGTGCCGGAAGACCCACTGTGCTAACCCAACACTCTACAAAGCAATGTGGATGATGTGATGGACTTTGGACTCCACAAATTAAGGGTGGATTGGTTTTACTCTTTCTCGATAAACTCAATTAATATCTTTCAAATAGTTTCATCACAATTGTATGTATATTGTATATGTTTTACATAGGGTGTCTAGCTTGGATGTTATAGCATCAACAATATCTAAAGTACACAAACTACATGTATGCATAATATTTGCATATAGAGAGATATCTGTAACACAATGCTTGAAGATAATCCACAATTTCGACAAGCGGGGCAAAAGGTCCACTTTTTGCTGAATTTCTTGATAAAAAGGTCCAAAATTGAGAAAATTTTTGATAAGAAAGTCCACTTTTGGTGATAAAATGTTTAAAAAAGTCCCCAAAAAGACCATTTTAGGGAAGGACCATTTTAGGGAAGTTAGGTCCACCTTTACCAAAAAAGGTCCACTTTTTCGACGTCCTGCACCCCCCAAAATAAATCCTGCATAAGGCCCAGGACGATTTGATGATGTTGGAAGAAACTCTGTACATGTATCTGAACTATGCATACTGCTTACGGCATCATTATTCAAGAATATTCAAGTGACGGTGCTCCTACAGCTAGAAGGGAGTGAGTATTAAAATTTAACAACAATTCAACACAATTGTGTTGTATCGTGTCATTAAGATTAAAAACATTTAACATTATAATCAATATACTATGCAATATTAAAACTTCATTTCAATAAATTCAAATTACAACCATTATAAAAAGATACACATCATACACTGATGAACCAGATCATCACCCGGAAGATATTAAAACCAATTGATTGCAACAATACACATTTACAGAAAAACAGCTTCGAAAGATATACTGATAAATTCACAATTATAATTCGTCATGTGAGTGCAACAAAGTCGTATCTGCATTTTCATAATTTACAGGAGAAGCATTTTTATGTTTCATTCTTTTGTGACTTTTCAAATGAAAATAATTCTTACACACGATAAAAATGTATTTTTTAAATATCTTATATTTCATTTCCCACTTAAGTCGACTAATTAAGAAGTAATTGGCTAATTAAAATGGTGAAACTACACACATGATTTCCCGTGTCGTGCAATAAAGTCGTATCTACCAGTTACGAATTGGTTGCACGACACGGGAAATTCAATTTTGAGTGCAACAAAGTCGTATCTACACCTAATTAGCCTAATTAGCCTAATAACTCTGCAATAAATTGAGCCTTATACGTGAAATATATGTTAAATTATGCGTATTCAATTACTTTTGTAAAATTAAATAACAACTGGCGTAATATTGAGTGGAAAAAAGGTCGTTACGTACATTTTTGAAACTGTTTTTTTTAAGGTTTTTAAAAAAAAAAAAAAAAAAAAAAAAAAAAAAAAACTATAAATTTGTTTATTAAAAAATGAAATTGCTCTTTTCACAAAATATTTTAGGAGTATTTTCACTATACCACCTTTTAAAAACCATCGCTTCAGAAATAAAATGTTTTCGTATCTACTTTCCTGGCTCGTGCGACCAAAGTCGTATCTACCAGTTACGACTTTTGACACGACACGGTAAATTCAATTTTGAGTGAAACCAAAGTGTATCTACACCTAGATATGTAGCCTGTTCTTCATTGACAATATCAAACACGCAAAATACACCACAGTACCATTTACTATCCCCACATATCCCATCACGTCCAGGGGCAAAGGATGCTCCGAGGCAAAGGGTTTAGGTATATCGGCCGATGGCCCTTATCCAGAAATATGCGACAAGTATCTTGAAAAACACAGCTTACAGTACACTGATCAAATCCAAATTAAATTACAGTATACCATCATACACTGTGATGACAAAGTTCATCACACATCCATGATATCGAAAAAAAATTTCAACTACAAATTCTAATAATTCTAAAATCACATCAGATCCCCTTCAAAAACAAGATAAACCAATAAATATTGAAACATTAAGGGCAAATAGTGAAATAGATGGTTATTATATTAATGAACTAGGTAATGATAACAGTTTATGTTTTTGTTTTGTTAAACTTAGAAGATTTTAACTACTTCTAGCAGTTACAATACAGTGAATACCTTATTTCATTATTACACTCTAAAACTAAATAACCTTAAATTTCAAGACAAACCCGTCTATTCAAATAAAAGACGAGTTTCACATTATTAGTCGCCTCTTACGAATGCAGGGGAACCAGCTGGCCTATTCTACCCGAACCCGCAGGGGGCGAGTCAGGACAAGGTTCCAGACTGCGAACAGTGGCGTAAGCTGGGGAGGGGGCAGGGGGCTGTGCTCCCCCCTAATTGATTTCGTTTGTTGAGATGAGCAATACGTCCAATCACTTGAATTCAATTCTGGCGCTGCAGGCCAGATGCGGGAAAGTATAGGTTAACAGTCCGCCTGCGACAAGATAAAATCATGCCAGAATTAGCTCAGAGACATTTAAGCATATAAAAATACCGAAATTTTGCCAGGGACTTTCATACTTTTCTTTCCCTGTGGAAATAAATGCATCGATATGGGGTCCAGATGGAAAGAAAAACGTTTCAAAATGTTTCAGAGGCTCTCACCTGCCAGGAAGAAGCAGACCCCAAAGTCTTCTCTTGCCTACATTGCCTCTCAATTCACCAGAAAAGTCCAATTTTAGGTTAGTTAAGTGAAACCAAAGTTTAAAATCCGGTTTTGTCCCCGTTCAACGGGGGTGGCCGGATACACCCTCACACTCAGCAAAATTTAAAAAAAAAAATAAAAAAAACCAACAAAAAACAATAATAAAATAAAATAAACCCTACCAAAAAAAAACACACGACAAAAAAAAAAAAATCATTATAAAAAAAAAACAAAAGACACAAAAAAAAACGATAAAACAAACAGGGCACTTCCTCGATCACAGTGTCTTCTCACACAGGCAAGTTAACCCCCACCCGTCTTTCTTAATGCCTAACCGCACCACTATATAACCCATATACGGTTCTTCCCACAAGCTAACTCACACCTTCACCCATACGCATTACATCTATCTTCCTCCACCCTGCTGTGCGAGGATTTATTGGAGCATAAAGTACCCGGATGCCCAGACTTCCTGGCGCCAATCCAGTTTTCGGCGGTGGCGGATGGACCTAGCCTTTGGGCAAGTATGCCCCACCATACAAGCAGCTGTGCTGGATGCCGCCAAGGCTCTCCAGAGCTGACGCCCTTAAGTAGATCTCTTTTCATCATCAGGGGAACCAGCTACCCTCCTCATCAGATTCCTTAAATCAAGGGGTTTTTTGGGGGGGGGGGGGGGACGGTTTTTAGCCGCGACAACTCGGCCCTGAGACGGGTAGTACTGGTTACCAGGTACCAGTAGAAGGCCCTAAAAGAAACCTGACCTAATTATTATTAAGATTTCCAAACAACAGACGTTCAGCATAGTTCTTCTGCTTCACTTTACACAGGAATTAAAGCAGCAAATCCTTGTCCTTGATACCTGGCATTGATAGCTTTCACAGAGTGGTTGACATATAGGACAACGACTACATGCTTCGTAAGTGTGATGATAAACCATGCCTTTGTCTGGAAAGGAAAGCTAGTGGGGTGGGTGCACTGGTCCAGGGAGCAGTTTGTCATGGTAATTTTTTAGTTTATATGCTTTAATGTCTTCCGAGGGCTAATTCTTGCACTATTTTTGTAAAACTAACTTGTCGCACGTGACTGTTTAAAAACCTATATTTCTTTTTTTGCCAGCAATCGGTGTGGAAAGGAGATATGGTCGGCAGGATTCATAGGTCCGGGCTCCATAGACGACAACGGAAATAAGCTGAAACTAATGTTAGTGTGAAGAGTCAACTGAATCGATTGCCCTATTGTTCACCAGGTCCCGGAGGAGCTGTGATCCCGGCGGACAATATCTCCTGCCCCACCGGCCGCAAGCACGTGAATTGATTAAAATGAACGACGAGCTCATCTCAAACTGACGAAATCCAAATTATTGGGCGGGGGTGGCCCCTGCCCCCTTGGCTACGCCACTGCTCATACCCTTTGGGCAGCACTCAAGGACTATTCCTAATAGCTCCCCATTTTGCACCTGGAGGGAGAGAGACGAGGATTAAAGTGCCTTGCCAAGCGCACACCAAATTGGGACTCGAACCCAGGACTTTGGGTCTCATGAGTCGTCATGTATTCACTGGACCAATTGGGCCAGGACCACTTGGATTATTGGTGCAAAAGCACGTGAATTATATTGAATTGGAAGCAGGTTAATATTACAGGTGAAAGGTCACAAGTAGACATTCTGTTAAAGGCATAATGTTAAAGATATGTCAGATGATTTAGATTTTTTCTTTCATTAAACTTAGCCATTTTACGTAATTTAAGTCACGAGGCGCTTTGGTCGGCCACGCTTGACCTTACTATTTTGAGATATTTTTCTGTGTAGAATTGAAGATAAGCCGTATAAAGTTTATTCGGAAATTTCAGATAGTTTAAAGAGCCTCAAAATTTCTGAGTAGGTACTATCAATTATTTACCTTTCAGGATAAGTTTTCAATGATTGCAATAAGAAAGCGAGTACTTTTTAAGGGCAAAAAAGAGCACTCATAGTGAAATTAACCAAAAATGGCCATTTTTACGAACGCGGGTTAGATTGACACTGATGGAACATTTACAAATGAATGGATTCGTTGACCTCAAATACATATGCTTTTAGATACCAAAATGGCTAAAATGTATATATAAATTACAGTAATTGACAATTTATCATTATTACACAAATATTTAAAAACTTCCCCCCCCCCCTTAAATCACGTTTTTAGCCGGCCCTTCTTATTTTTGACGATTGTGACAAAAATTTGGTGGTCAAAATGTCAGGGGATAAAGCTGCATACATAACAGGACAAAAGATCTGAAATATCATTGTTTCTCCCCTGTATAGCCCACCTCTAATTCCACTTGATTCTTTGTCTTTGGTGTAAACTATTGAAAAAAATATCGTGGAATTTTTTCACAGTTTTAGGGTTGTCAAATCAAGATGGCCGCCAAACTAACACAATTCCATTATAATTGGTTGTCTGAACGCAATATGAGGTCAAATTGACGACAATACCCCTATTTTCAATACCAAAGAGTTTTTAAAAAAACAGCTAAATTTCAATATGCAGTCACAGTAAACTAATCAATTTTTTTTTTTTAAATAAAAAACTTCCATGTACCTGGTATGGCCGCCAAAAAGATATGTTATGAATATAACGCTAGATTAAACATAATCAAGATGAGAAGAATGCATTCAGATTCATGGGTGTAAATATATTTGTGGTGTTAGGAACCCACACGGACTTTTTGTACAACCTTCAAATTCCAGATGGCGGCCATGCGCCAAAATGTCGCTATTTACAGCTAAAAACTGGTAACTTAGTTTCAGTTTATTTGTACCATGATATCAGCATTACATATAGAAATAGAAAAAATATACAGTTATATAGAAGGCAATAATACAAATAATCATGGTGGGGTAAACCGAAAGAGCATAGCTCGGGGGTACATTGGCCACCTACCTTAAAAATACAAGATTACCATAAATGACCTAATTACAATATGCATGACCAGGACGCACAATCTAAACATACAAAAGGTTGAATAGCCCTAACAAGACAAGTGCAAACAGCACATTGTGTGTTATAGTACCTGGGGTAAGGGAATTATATTTGGTTTAGTTTTTTTCATATACAATTTGACACCATGTTTTTCCAATACAGAATTCATGGAGAACTTGAAATCAGGTGTATTTACAAATGTGTCTTGGGTGTTATAGGGGACAAATTTGTACAGGGGTAAATGATAAAAGTGTTAAATTGTTTTAAAATTTATACCCACTGTTCGTTTGTCATAAGGTTCTAAAAAGGTATAGTTTGCCATATTTACGAGCTATTGTTTTAGTACAAAAGGATCAAGAAAGTTCAAGGTCATTTTTTATAGAATGGTCCAATTTTGTTGAAACCTGTTTTAAATCGTTCATTGGGTCTCTAAATAACTGAAAATGTATTTAGATTTTGTGTTTAATTTCAAGTGAGATCAGATAGATTATGTCTTCCCATAGATCTTGTGGACCACGGCCATATTTGCCGTCTTAATACATCAAAACATCATTGACAACGCGACCTGTATATTTTCGGTTCTATTAGTAAGGCGAACAATTTGGCACCATTTTTAAAACAAAACAGAATTGAATCTGAAATTGTACCCCAGTGTGACCTTGAACACAGTTTGCCTTGTAACTCTTTTACTAGAACCCTCAGATACGGCAACTATACCTTTCGTAATCCTGAAAGGTACGGAACATGATGGTATACATATCAAAACGTTTTATGTAAAAGGACCCTGTAATTTCTCTAACTTTCTCTCCACACTAAAGCAGCTGAGGTCAACCACCAGCAGGAGTTCGGACTGACGCTTGGAATTCTCCATTGCTGTGGTAGAGGGGTGTGCTGTTGTATTACCCACTACATGTGTTTATCACACATTGAATCGCATAATCGTTCTGCGATGAGTCACATTTTACTGACTGATTATAATTTATGGACAAAGGGTAATTTCATTAAAAGTTTATTGTTATCTCACAGAAACAACAGACAGAAATAAGCTGAAATATATCTGTGCATTTATAACAAAGCCAACTCTTGAACACCCTTCCTACTCGGTATGGATTATACGAGCTGCACCAGCTCCTCTGCCTAACCAAAACTCATGTTAAGAGAAGCAACTTTGAATTGGTCAATCTCACAATTTTTACATGGCGTTTAGAGATCTTTGACTAATGAGATTGAATGTTATATACGTTGGATAGGGAATGAATTACCCATTACAATGGTATGTGGGAATTAGGAAATCAGCTGTTTTATGGCCTGTTAGAGGGAAACAAACTTTGGTTAAAGGGTCAACCCGACCGAAAAACAGGTCGTTTACACAGGAAAAGAGTAAACTCATGTAATAGCTGCCCCTTATAACAAATTCTGGCGGTTGCCCTGGTAACCTATTTTTGTCACTGATGGTGTTATTGATGAGGAGATAGTGTGTGCCCAAGTATGAACGGAGTTGGACAGTTTAATGCAAAAGGCAGCTACCAATAGTTGTTTTCAATGAATCTCTGTGGGCAGAAAACCGCAAAGAGTAACTAATAGTGTGTTGCGTTAGTACCCAAAAGGTTGTGATATGTTTACAACACATTTTGACCCCTTCTATATTTTGACCCCTGTAAAACTTGCCCCCCTAGAATACATCCAAGAACCACATTTTAAAAAATGACACCATGATTCTTGGAATCCTCATACAATTTTGACTTTCGAAAAACCTGGGTGCAAGATTGTATATGAAATTTTCACAAAAATTACAGTTCCACTATTGGCACGATAGAACATAGATGCTGGGGCAAAAACAACATTGTATACAAACTACCTGAATTATTAATTATGGGGCAGTAACATTGTTCTTTGTATTCAAGTATTCAATACAAATTCAACTGTTTTGCTATAAATTAAAATGATTTGATCCAAGAGGGCGGCAACCGTAAGTATCTGATAATAAAAATCTAAAATGATGATTTTCACATAGATCCATATCATATTTTTATTAACAAAATAAACACTTCGATGCATCTTTGGAGCCAAAGGAACTCATCTGTTACCAGTTATTAAAAAAAAAAATACTTCAAAAGTAAAATGGCCAGTAATTGGCTGCGGATTACCCCCCCCCCCCATATAGAACTAGCACAAATCAATCCAAAAGAATGGGATTTTTCATACCTATAACTAGTAGGTTATAAACCATTCGGAAATTTGAAATATAATACAATGAAGCAATATAGAATACACTCTGTGACACAAGAAACTCATTTTACCATTTGAGATTGTTTACTAATATGAATAAAACGCAAGATACCAGCTATATAAATTAATTTTGTAGATCGAAAATGACAATTTTGATAAAAAAGTGAATAAAACTCCAATATATTTGATATACGCATGATGATATATACTTTTACAATTTTGTTAAATGTACAATGCTTCAAATAAAATGACCATACTATTCTATAGTCATTGTTTTTTCCAATCATATTTACAAAACCTAAATGATAAAATGGAGTTTGTGTTCCAACTCCTTATTATAGCTCGGAACTCTGCATATATAAAATAGTCATTTCCTAGCAAGTAGAGTCAAAAACCGCAGGTGAAAGATCTGATTTTCCTAACTTTTTGGCGAAAAAATTGAATTTTCACTGTCTATGGAAATGCAATTTTTGTGACATGCGAAACTTATGACGGCCATTGTTTTTTGGGGGAATGTTAATGCTAGGGCCATGTGGTACTATTTGGTTATCAATGGACAGACGAAGGACCATGATATTCAATTTTGTACCAAAAATCAAGTGTATGTGATGTTCCTGTTGTTGAGTTAAGCATGTGGGCTCACTTTGGGATCACCCTGAACCTTACCTACACCCGGTGGATGTTTGTTTTGAATGGAAAAGGAGCGGAATAAGGTCAATTGACAATTACCGGTACATTATTTAAATTAAATTGGCACCAGAAAAAGGGGTTTTTGGGTTTAGCAAAGCCGGGGAAAGCCTGAAGGGGGGACACCCCCCTCCGGTTAGACGAGGGTGGTTTTAAGGGATATGATATAGGAATACTTCATAATAGTTTATTAGATTTCCGATCATGCATACGAGGTATAAATATGAAAAATCACCAGTTTAGGCTAGTGATAGTGTTACAATGGTCTATAGCCACCATCTTCGATTTGAAATGTTATCAAGCAAAAATAATGAGTTCCTGTGTTCAAAGATGTGTTCAGAGTTTAGTTTTTATTAGAAGCTATAACATGGATCACATGGCGGTATGAAAAATTACACTATTTAAGAGTCGTTCTTACGGTTTCATTTGTATTTCATTCAAATTCTATGTGTATAAACATTATGTATGGTATATATATAATAATAGCAAGTTTTTGGCTCTTGATAGTTAATTACAAGATCCATTATTAGCGCCATCTGGGGTTGAAGGGTCTAAAAACGAAGTAATAGACAAGAGCTCATGTGTTAGTTGCTTTATTTATATGTTCAGTCAAAATTTCTGATGGCAGTTACATCATTTACGGAGTATATGAAGAACCGCAGTTGAATACATTCAAAGTGATACTAGACTGCTGCATATTTCATCAGGTTGCTCTATACTATTGCACCGATAGGAAAGACAGCTTTTCTGTAGAGGGAATGACAACATTATATTTGACATGGCTCTATGTGAAAAAAAAAACATACACAAATTTACTATTTATCAGTGCTTAAATTTATTTCTTCGTCAGAGAATAAATGTAACGTTTCGGCCCCAATATGTTGAAGGGCGGGGGGGGGGGGGGGCCGCACCACTATTATCCACGTTTTTATGTAATACGCAAAACGGCTAAAAAAAGTCCAAGGCTTAGACAAGATTCTACTGGTCATTTCTTCATAAAACGGGACGAGACAAATCACACGATATCTACATGGACGATAGACAAATGATTTGTCAACATTGCATAACTTGACAACAAAATCAGGTTTCATCGCGAACCCAAGATACGGCCGCGGCTGTGCCATGGTGTGGTCATTCTAGAATGAGTGATGCGGGGGTGGTAAATTTAAGCGTTGCGTTTTTAATGGAAAATAAACGTGGAAAGTAGATGGTCAAACACATTTCCAGCAAAAATTCTAAAACCTTCAGAAAAAGCCGCTTATTTTGACACCAAACACGATCTTGGATTTGATGTTAACAAAAAGAGACTGTTAGATGTTGGTTCCTAGCACCACTAGATATACACCCATGAATTTGAATCCATTCAGTTGATTCGGTTAATGCAGCGTTATATTCATAAAATAGCTTTTTGGGGGCATTTTGGACGCCATCTTGCTTAATGTGATTGCCATATTGATTGAATTTATCTGTTTGGAACCTTTGGTATCCAAAAATATGGTATTGTCGTCAATTTGGAACTGTACTGCGTTCAGAATGCTAATTATAATGAAATTTATGATATTTGGCGGCCATCTTGGATGTTGACACCCTAAAAAACGTTTTGAACAACTTCCAAGTATTTTTTTCCCAACATGTTGTTACACCCAAAACCCAATGAATCAAGAGGAGAATGTGATTTTAACAGAAAACACACACGGAAATACTGTGGCCTACACTAAAAGGTTTATTTGAGTTATTAATATTATCTTAATATCATTTTCCAAAAAAAATCTTTTAGGAAACTTGTTTAATAATTAACTTTATTTCTCAATGATATGGCTTTCTTCCAGTCAAATTAGGTCATTAGTTTTATGTGCTTTATGATAATAGTAGTCTTTACTTTGAGGAACCACATGCCGAAAGTAACTATTTCCTCAGGATATCGCAGGGTACAGTCTGTAAAATCCTCAGACATCGAGGAAGTGGGTCAATTGAGGCCACAAAAATCTCCCAGGGACGACCACAATTGACCACCGGATGAGGTGATAACTGACTGCCTAATCTGTCCCGTACCAGCCCGGAAAATGTAAACGAGCCGTCTCGCCGTTTGTGAAGAAGCATATGGAATCAATGTTTCAAACCAAAAAAACAAAAAAAAAAACCTGGGTAAATTCATATTGCTTCACATGGGTTAACGACCCAAGACGAATGACCACATGTCCAACAGGTTGATCAAGGTCGCTGGGCTTAGGGAGCACAGAAAACTACAGCCCGGACACTGGCGAAATGTGGGTTATGGACGAGAGCCGCTAATCTTTGACATCAAATGGAAGACAACAAAGTTTCGTGATATGTGGTGAGAACCTCCAAGATGACTGAATTCAGGAATTGACTCAAGATGGTGGAAGGCTCAAGGATGGTATGGGCCGGGATCCATTAGGGAGAAAAAAAAAAAAAACGTCACATCTGGTGCCAGATGGAAACGACGTTGTGTACCTGACATTCTGGAAAACCCTGTCTGCCACATGCAAGAAGGGTTTATTGCAAGACGACAACGCCAACGCCGCACAGGTCCGCTGTAGTAAGACAATTTCTTGAGGCAGAGGGGGTGGCTGGTGGAGCAGATATTATGACCTGCATGCTCCACCCTTTATTTGACCACTAGAGCATGCCTGGGATGACTTAGGGCTGAGCCATCAATGACAGGGGAAAATCTTCCTAAACTCCACAGGAGTGAGATAAGGCTCTGACTTGATGAGTGGGACACCCTGCTTCACAACCTTGTGGACAGATGCACAATGTCTTGATGCACTGATTCATGCCAGGGGTGGACATTCGATATTGGTGTCTGATTGACATTTAAACAGTACTACTGCACATTTGATGCATGAAATCAATGTTTTATCTTAAACTGACTGATGTGAAAAAAGACACAGTTCGTAAAGGGTAATTGTGGACTAAAGGTCATGGTGATCTGTTCGGAGGAAACTGATCAATCAAGTTAGTGAGGCGAGATTCACCCTAAATATCGTAAGTACTCACACTGTAGATAAGAATCAGGCCATAAAACGTGGTAAAAAAATATTTTATTCCCACTTTATGAGCAACATATTAATCGGATGGTTCCAAATTGTTCGTATGGGATGTACAAACAGGAAATATACATTTACTTTATGTAATCAAGCTCAAAGATAAACAGGACAGAGTTACTGATCCCCAATAGTCCCCTGTGGGGCTCAACTTCAACTTTTTGTTTGCTCGTATCCAAGTCATTGGTAATGGCTTTGTGGTGGTGTTCAGGATTTATTCAGCTAGTGTGCTGATACGGGGCCGCGTGTATCCATGAGACGGACGCTCCTAACATGGCCATAACGTTATCCCCTTATAAGTCAATATATCAATATAACATTCTACATTAATATATATATGCACGGATTGAAACCCATTTTGAGAGGCATGTGGTGCATTATAGATTGTTTACCCACAGGGGAAACAGTGATTGAACCATTTTCAGCCGAATTACTGTGTGGAGATTGGCCTAGATATAGCAACCTATACTTTTTATCCTAGAATCGATGGACATGTCTATGGAACCTTTTAATCACATATTGAAATGTTTACAAATCTGGACTAGTGTTAATTTACTCCGTTCTCTATCTCAAAATGCTCAAGGATGCTAAAGTGGCATCATCCAGACTTGGAATCAGGTCAATGTTGTCTAAAAACCATCAAAAACATATATGCAAGGTCTATGGTTCTACCGTTGGGTTTTTGAACCAAGGGAACTGATTTAGGGGGGGGGGGGGTCGTTGGTCAAGAAAGGAACAATTATTTTTGCCAACTGGGTACCAAAGATCCCTCTAAATCAAGTTACCATGGGTCTGATAGTTGAAAATATTCTGGTTATTAAATGTTATAGTACACATCGGATGTTTTAATTTACTTTTTATTCCCATCTCTCTTAAGTATATGTTTTTGAGAAAAATAGTGACAAACAATGGCATGTCGTTAAAATTCACTTGGAATGGATAGCGACGATTTTCGTCTAGAAACACTGTTTTAAGTTTAGTATAGTTTATGCTCTTATTATTTATTATCAATTAGAAATTGGAGTGCTTGAATTTTCACCAATACTTGTGGAAGTTAGAGATTTCAAAAGTCCATTACTTTTGAGATGAGTTTTTAAAGTAGGAAAAAATTAAATATTGCAGCTTGTAGAAACAATAAAAATTACATAAGAAATATAATGGGAAATTTTCCATTTGCAAAGGAACATTTTCGATTGTCAATTTTAATGGAAGCTCCGATAATGTCAAACAAAAAGCAATAGAAAAGTATTATTTGTTGAACATAATTGTTTAATATTTATTTTAGGACCTCCACAGGAAGGGGTTATTCCACCTTAAACTTGATTTCTGTGTGAAAAATTTACAAATGTGTGCATTGCAAAGGTTTGTTCACCAGTGTGGAAATTCTCTCATGTCCGGGCCTAAATTTATTTCTGTGTGAAACATTTACCACAGTATGCCACACTGAAATGTTTGTTGCATTGTGAATCTCAAAGATGGTTTTAAAGCTGATTTCTGTGTGAAACATTTGTGACTTCAGTGCATTGAAATGGTTGTCACCAGTGTGACTCATATGCCTGGCTAATGCGATTTGCGGGTGACACATTGACTACATTTCAGTGCAATTGAAATTGGTGTGTCACCAGTGTGAATTTCCACATGGTTGGCTAATCTGATTTCTGTGTGATGAACATTTGTTACATTTTGTGCAGTGAAATGTTTGTCACCAGTGTGAATCCTAAACATGGCCTGTTTAAATGCGATTTCTGTGTGTTGCATGAAACAGTTACTACCATTCTGTGCACTGACATGGTTGTCACCATTGTAATTCTCACATGTGGGTAAGTGAAGTGATGTCTGTGTGGAAACATTTACTAATTCTGTGCATTGAATGGTTTGTCACCAGCGTGAATTCTTACATGTTCAGCTAAATGTGATTTGCGGTGAAATATTTACTACATTCTGTGCATTTTTGAAAAAAAAAAAATGGTTTTTTTTTTTGGGGGGTCACCAGTGGGATTCTAACATGTAGGGCAAATGTGATTTCTGTGTGAAATAGTGACAATTCTGTGCAATGAAATGGTTGTCACCAGTGTTAATTCTCACAGTGTGTGGTTAACTCAAACTTCTTTGTGAAAAACATTTACTTACATTATGTGCACTGAAATGGTTTATAACCAGTGTGAATTCTCAATGGTCGGCAAATGTGATTTCCATCTGAAACCATTTACCACATTCACTGCATTGAAATGGTTTCTGTGTATGATATCTGCAGTGAGTACCCTGTATTTGGTAGTATCTTGTGTCATTTTGTTGAGTACCATTCAAAAATGAGCTAGCTGTGATACATTCATAGCACTGATTAATTGCCAATGTTTTGTCTTTAGATGGATTATTAAGTGATTATTTAAAAGTGTTATGAAGAAAAACATACAGCAATGAGGCACCAAAATATTTCACCAGTGTGGTTTTGTTCATGTTCCAAGGATGTGATTCCAAAGACCTGTGAAAGCCTATCCTTGGAATTTTGCCCAAGCATATCCGGTGCCTTCTGATATGTTGTTGAATCGATTCAAGACAATGCCCATCTTTTGCAATATCTGCAGGAGAAGATCACAGGGAAACTTCTATCCATCATTCTTCTGAAATCTGCAAAAACGGACAGATGAATCAGTCAGTTGTAAGGGTACCAATTGATTAAACGACACACCAACATTTTAGTGCATGAAGATAATTTGTTTGATTTCACCCGTATTATACCCATTAATCATAACCCGGAGAAAACCTGCAAGGCCGAGTATGGACTAGAAACAAAATGCACGTGCAATCTCAGGACTGACGGGGGGGTCAAACATGGGACACAGTGGTGCAAAGTGCAGGAAGACCCACTGTGCCTAACCCAACACTCTACAAAGCAATGTGGATGATGTGATGGAGTTTGGCACCACAAATTAGGGGTGCATTGGCAGTTACTCTTTCTCAAACTCAATTGATCTATTTCAAATCGATTCAAAATAATCACAATTGCAGTAACGTGATGTACAGTATATTTTGTATTATTGACTACAACATGGCCCTGGTCTCAAGGTTGGGTATCGTAGGGTGGTGTGTGCCATTTTTTAAAAATGTGAAAAATGTTTTTATTTATTTTGATATGAAGATGATACCAACAGTCTTTGTTTTGATATCAGCTTAAAGCCTATTCTTTCTTCTTTCCTGAACACCAAAACAGCCTTCTCCACTATTTTAATTAATGTAATGACTAATTATGCTAACGAGCATGCAGGGTGGCGGATATGGGAACACGGGGTTGCCATAGAAAGTCTATGGGAAAACTCTCGTTTGCTGAGCAAAATTATTAAAAACATTATTTACGTAAACTTAATCTTGAAACATTGCAGCAATTGAAAACATGGAAAAAGTTATGACCTAACTGGCATTAATTGACTTAATAAGCAAAATAACGACCTGCAAGATGTTTTTCCCATAGACCTCGTAGCTACACTAACATTTTGAAAACCGAGATCTAAATGGCCAAAATCATCAAAACAAACGATTCAAATGTAAGGCATCAAGTTTGTACATACATGAACATCAGTTTAAAGGAAAGAAAAGAATGAAAAAACTAACAGTAGTAAATAAAAATTTGCCATTAATTAGCGTTTTTTGATAACAAAGTTTATTTAAGTCCCCCTGTACACACGTAAGGAATCACTACAACCCTATACAAAAACTACATGGATATATTTCAGAAAAAGCTTCTTTTTTAGTGTCTTTTCAATTTTGTGGTCCCAAGAGCATCAGATTCTTCTGAAAGTAATTAAAATTTAACAGGGCAACCCCCATTTTTATGGAAATGTATGTTACACCTGTTATCTACTTGTACACATGAATTATTGAGTTGTGTGATGCCATTGTAATCCCTATTTTATAAGCTTTCCAAAAAAAATGTATGCTTTTGTACAGTGATAATGTTGGCAAGACAAAGTTTTTGTCAAAACTTGGATGATGAGTCTCCACTTAAAACTGTGCATCACGAAGATGTGCCACCTAAGACACAGGCCACATTACATACATCCTTGCAAGAGCTCCATTGTGGGAGTTTTACTGAAAAATCTCTTAAAAGACAATTTTTAGAATTTTTTCAGAAAATACACTTTTTCAAAACTCTATAAGGAAGGAAATTTCAAACCTATAGAGTTTGAGATTTTCTCTAAAAAAGACATTTTTTTTTAGACATTTTCAGTTTTTTTTAGTTTTTCTCACTTTCTTAGCCAAGAGCATTGCGCCGCAGAGCCTATAAGTTACTAAACTAGAAAAATCCTCTTTTTACTTTTTTACGGAATAAACCTCCAATACTAGATTACAGTTTATTCGTTATAGGACCATTCGTAACCATAGTAACTCTAGTAAAAATACTCCCACAATCAAGAAAAATACACCCACAAGGTAAAAATACTCCACAATGTCTCTTTATACTTAAAAAATACTCCAAAATGTATCTCTTGTAAGTACATACATACATAATACATACATATACACATCCATACATACATGTATACATACATACAAAATTTATAAAATAACAAAATATCCTTCTTTTCCCAAAAATAAAAAAAATAAAAAAAATAAAAAAAATAAAAAAAATAAATGGTTAAAAAATTAACATTCCATGAACATGCAGGTTATGACTTTCAAACAACTAAAAACACCAACACAAAGTGTGGGGCCTCCCGAATTGTTTTGGGAGTTTGTTCCACATGCGTGTTTGGCACCAAGACTTCAAAAGAATAAGGGTAATCATGATACTGGTGTGTCGTACACAAATGTGACATGGGGTCTCAAAGTTGAAACATTGATGAATTTTATTATCATTTTCAAGTACTATGTATGTGGAATTTCCCAAAATGGTAAACAATTTTGTGGATTCTTGCCACTTTTAATGCGACATCAAAAGTTTGTGCTGGAGTGCAGACAAGGTTTCATGGGAACATGGACACCAAACTTCATTCTTTTTAAGTCCTGCATCAAGACAAAGACAATTGATATGGTTCACTTGCATAGCCTGCTTTAAATAGGTGGTATTGTGAATGTATACATTGCTGGAGGGAATTTAGAACCAAGACTGTAGGACACTTTTAAAACAAAATCAAAAGGTAATTTTATGTCATTTGTGCAATTTTAGACACATTTGGTTAGTTAGGTAATAGTTTTTATATGAAATATTGTTTATCAAACAGGAATTTCATTCTCACATGAAAACGAATAGGCTCTATTAATACTATACCACTTCTTTGGGAAGTATGCCATAAAATAGGGCGACATTAGTATTGATTCTTCAATGGGCAATATTTACAATATTTCACGGGTAACTGGACACCAAATCTTTCGTGTCCCGTTACATGTGAAACACACAGATATGCTAATTAACTTAATTTATACCCAATAAAAATTTGCCGTTGTCAGACAATGTGATATTAAGGGCAGTGTGAACACTAGTGCTTTTGTTTTACACAAAATTTCTGATTTTTGCACCATTTAAACATCAACATGCTGTTCTATCGTTAACCAAAAAGGTTTTATCCAATGCAGACAATCCTGAGTTGTATTTTTTGCGATTTTTTTAAAAACAGCTATTTGACCATTTAAAGTCACAAAAACCACATGGTTCATAACGGCGGGAAATTTAAGCACATTACACGCCGTCGGGCAAGGCGCAGCCATCGCGTCGCGCATTGAATTTTTGCCTGCGTTAATGACGCGTGCAGACTGTTTTAATTTATTTTTGTGCGAACGCATCTTGTAAAAACGAAAAAAATAATATTTGAAAATTTAAACAAAGCGCTAATTTAGACCAGATGAAGATGAAATTAAATTCTTCTAATGTTTGGAGTAGAAGGGTTTGATTCAACGTGCATAAAAAAAAAATGTATTTTATCACTTGAAACATACTCATTTTTGAAGTTTAAAAGGTAAAGTTATTTGAGAAGAGGACAGCTTGAAATGGCGTGAAAAGTCACTTTTTTACAAAACACAGATTTTCTCAATGTTCAATTTTCGCAAAATTTGGAAAATTTTTCAGACAAGATTACTCCAAATATACCAAATGAAAAAGGTAAGGTTTAATTCCTACAATTGTAATCGGTCTCTCGAGTACGGGTTTTTTCTCAATTTTCAGTTTCTAACTAAAGATATTCTCCACAATATACTCAAATTGTGGAAAAGAAAGGTAAAATCAGGCTTTCTTGACCTTTTCTTATTCTGAAAAGTAAGCTCTATTAAAAAAATGAAAAACAAGTCCCCTAGACAATTTGTTTGGTATCACAATATAACATAAGAAATAATGGAAATTCAAATGTTTATGCTGCTGAAAATTTGGGGCAAAATCATGTTTTTAGTATTTTCTCAAAATACGGCAAGTTTTACATTAATCTGATTACCATTCAAACGGGTTATCGTCATATTTTCTTTCTAGAAAGGTATACTGTTACATAAATAATCACATATTGCAAAACCAAAATAGCATACTCGGAAACTTCATGGGTTGACACTGTCCTTAAAATGGCCGATTTCTGACATTGCAATGTCTAAAATGTTATTTTCTTGGAAAAAGTAATTAAGATGTGGTAAGTCTAATGGGGGGCGGTTTCACGGGTAACAAGTTTAAATGGATACCAAAGCACAAATTTCACAAAATATTTGATATTTGGAAAGTTTTGTATACTTCTGTTTTGTTAAAATGAAACAACTTGATCATACCTAGTTTTCTTGATGAAAAAAAAAAAAAATATCACCTATGCCACATAAGAAAAGTATTATTCATGCTATTTGCCACTAAAATACAGGTTTAATGGTGTAACGGTCGTCCATCTAGACACCAAACATCACAGGGTAGATAGAAAGTTCATTTGCTGTATGCAAGAATCGGTCTTGATTCCCCAAAACAAATTTGCGGGAATCATCTAATTCGCTTCTGTGTTAAGTTCTAAAGTTTACAAGAATCAACATTGATTCACACAAATCAGTTTTACGAGAATCTTTACGAGAATCTATTCTTGGATTCTCGCCGAAATTCTACCGCATTGAACTATTATTTCCTTAATTTAAAGCAAAATCAAAACCTCTTGTAAGGCAAATAACATAATCGAACAACCTCACACATAATGCTATAAAATACTAAAATTCAATGCGATTCTACCTGTCCAAGAGAACACGCTACTATAAGGTTCCATTCTGAACATCTGCGGATACACCCTAGCTGCACACCACCGGAGCTTCTAACCATGGGATTGCCACCTTTGCTAGTAATTTAGCCCAATGGAACAAATTGCAACTCACCGGCAGGAGACACCTGCAGACATGGGCAACGACCCAAATTGCAGGTCGTGTCACCAAATGTCTACAAGCCACCCAACCATCGGCTTCAAGCATACTCCCTACCAACTTATGTTGCACCCTGCATTTACGCTTGTGACTTTAAATAGCCATTACCTGGGCGTTACATTTGAAACCAACCCTGATGGAGTACCCTAGAGAGACTGGGGCCTCAAAATCCGGTGTACAACTTTTGCACGGACCCCAAGCAACCAGACACATTCAACTCTGGAAGGTGGAACAAATCCTCTAATCCTGACCTTGCTTTATGCAACTGCAACCATCTTCCACTCCCGTACTTTCTCGACCGCTTTCCGAAGTACCCCAACACAGACCGCACTGATCACTCAGGAGAGCCTATTAAAGCTGTCCAGTGAAAGGTGCAACTTCCGCAAGGCAGACTGGGACCAGTCAAGAACCTGGTGGATTCAGACAGTGCCCAACCTCCTGACACCACCCTCCTCCAACCTGGCCAATTCTTAAACCACTGGGCACTCTTATTCACCCTAACTAACAACCGGCGAGAGGCAAATGTAGAGCCAACGAAACTGGTAACCACCCCGGTCGGAAAATGTTTTTCTGCATCTCGCCGTCAACAACTATTTTGGTCGCGCATGACTCCATTGCATCTGGGCCGTTCTTACCCGGACAATGACGCGATGTTCCTCGTTGCATTTGGGGTGGGCCCGTCCTTTACGGAAAATGACGCGATGTTCCTCGTTGCATTTGGCCGTCTTTATTAACGGAAAATGCGCGATGTTCCCTTTGCATTTGGGCCTTCATTCACGGGAAATGTGCGATGCTTTTCACTGCATTTCGGGAGGTTTTGCCCGCAAAGGAGCAATGCTGTTTTCTTCAGGCGGGTGAACACTGTGTACAATGCCCATAACATTGCGATTTCGATGGTGATAGCGCCACCATTTTCGATAAGCTATTTTTTTAATTATGCATAACGTATTCAATTACGTAACCGGGAGCATGACGTAGCATAATAATAGCGCCACGCCACGACTATGATGGTAGCGTAATAGCGCCCCTCACGACTTGCGAACTATAAGCTACAATTTCCATGCAGATCAGTGTTCAGTACGTCATCCATTATTTATTTATATCCCTGTGTTTTATTAGTCCTTCGCACGCGTGTTTCTCGTTGCATCTTGGGACGTCGTTCCCTTCCGGAAAATTGCGCAATGTTTTTTCCGTTGCATCTGGGGCGTCTTCCTGGAAAATGACGCGATGTTTTTTTCGTTGCATCTGGGCCGTTAGTGACTTTACGTTACTTGTTATTCCTGGTGCCGGGAAAACGGGCGATATGCAATGAAACCAAAATTTGGCTCTCTTGGCTCTGGGCCGTTAAAAAAATAGATTCCCTTCGTTGCATTTGGGCCGTCGGCCGGCAAACGACCCTGTCCGGGTAGGTTAATATATCAAAGAAGACCACCACATAGCTGGCTGCCGTCGCGGTTATATCCCATCCTGGGATGAGGATGTGATACTCTTTACAATGATTTCCCTGAAATTCTGAACACCGGGGAAGAAGCTTTCATCTAAGACTTCAGATCTGACAAACTGCTTGGACAGGAAATGCCGTGAGCGCTGAGAGGAGACTGTCCAAAGGAATCGACTTCCCCCACTCCAGCAGGAAGGCCTTGAAGACTATAACCCGCCTCACCGGCAGAATTTCCAACCATCAATGTCAGTGCTGCCAACTCAATTGCTAGCACCTCCTCGCAAATGGTCGTTTCAAGAACATTGATAAGGACCCACTCGCTCTGTCAACAAAGAGATCACCAAACTTCGGCGAGCCCTGGCATGGACGGTCCTTTCAACATCCTTCCTCACTAGATGAGCTTACCTCTTGGCTATCCGCCAACTAAAGAGTGGAAAGGCCAGGGCCCTGATACATACCAGCATAGTTCCTGATGCAATGCGGCCCACGATGTCTAGAATTGCTCCAGGAGTTCTACAACACGTTGCCTTACCACCAGTCCTTACCCAAGATCTTCTGGAGATCTACTATCATCGCCTCCCCCACCAAACCGCCGTCGACAACCTAAGAAATACCACCGAATATCACTCTTTGTGTCCTCCTTCGAATCTGAATGATGATCGTGCCCCGGCTGGAGCCCGTCTTCGAACCCATCTGCCAGGATTTCGCCGTGGCCGGAGCACTGTCCACCAATTTGGAAAATTCATGTGGCATGCTTGCCAGCCGTTGCTTAATTGTTTTCAAGACCGGTGATGGGCAGGGTAGTCCTCTGCGTCGTCTGAGGGGCAGAGTGCCGCAAGGATCTGTGCTGGGTCCTATGCTGTTCACCTTGTGTCCAGTGATTTACCTCAAACAACATCTGGAAAATTTGGCTACACGGCGGTCTTTCCCTCCTCCACGCGGACAGGCGACTGACAAAGTGGAGAGCGCATTTGCTGCGGGCATGGCCTGCTTGCGGCATGTCTCGTGGCCTGAGGCCTGGGCGATGCCGGGCCACCGCTACTGCCTTCCAACTCAACACCAAAGAGGCTCATCGCCAGCTTCAAAACAACCCAATGGATCACCTCTGCCATGCACTCCTACACCAACCTACTTGGGAGTGATTCTTGACCGGCAGCTGCTTACCGGCAGCACCTCGGGGTCCGTGTGCGCCGGGGTATCTTCGGGGGTGGCCTCCGCACCTCTTGCTGGATCTTCATGGGGTGGCCAGCCCAACGACCCTACGCACCACTGCCTTGCTTCTGGTCTCACAGCACTGCTGAATATGCCGCCCCAGCATGGTGTCACAGCTTTCACAAAGAAGCGAGACCTTTAGACCATCACTGGCTGCCTCGTCCTACTCCATCTGAGTTTCTACCTGTTCTCTCAGGCATTGCACTGCAGTACTCGAGAGAACACCACATGCACAAACTAGTGAATAAGGCCCTTCTGGACAACGGCACCTGCTGCTAATTACCGTCATGGAATCCCACCAACTCGGTCGAACATAGACTGCACTCTCGCCGACCGTTCTGCCGACACGCCGCTAACTCTCCAGTTCCCCATTCAACATCTTACAGACATGGAATACTACCTGGCTTGATCTCCAAGACCCGATCAACTCTCTATTACACCTTACACAAACTACCACCTGCAGTCATCTCCCACGCACAGAATGGGTGACCTTAACCCGGATTCGCACAGGAGTTGTCTCGTCAATAGCAATATGCACCTATGGGGGCTGCGCCATCGGCAGCCTGCCAATTAGGTTCTCCATCACAGACTGCGATCACATTCTCAATGAGTGCCCTACCCTTCGCCCACCGGTGGCATATATTTCTCAAACCCCACCAATCAACAGTGAGTTGGCTCCACGCTTACAACATGTTTGGCTGCTGCCTTCATACGGCAAGCAAGAATGCACTAATTCCAACATGAATGGAATAGATAGAGTTGGTTGCAGAATGAGGCCATACACATGGTAGAAAATTAACTCCAAAGTTTCACTTAGTAACATTTTTGTGGACACCAAAGTCATTGTGTTACAGAGTGATTGTGTGTAAAATTATCATATTTCTGGAAATTTGATGTGTTAGTTTGACTTAATTCCTTTATGTTTTACCCTATCAAAATATCTCCAAGACATCCACCTTCCCAGAATTCTGGTAGAGACACCGACAATTTAAAACAATAAGAATCTTGGGTGGTTTTCTGTGTGTGAGCCTACTAAATTCCTAGTTTGCTGGGGTGGAAATTGTGGAATAACTCCATGTCCTCCCCAAGACATTTTAATTACCCAGATCACTTCCCCAGACCATTCAACATTAGTAGGTGAGTAGTTAAGTACCTTAATCATGTAGTTCAATAGAGTTTTCCCTAAGAGTGGTTTTATCATATTAAACCATTGCTTGTAACATTGTTATTGAGGAACTAATCAGAGACAGGGTAAGTGTGCATGTTGGTACAGGACTCTCTTTGACATAGGTTTCTCCTGAAAGGTGAGTTGGTTTTACAATGGACTATTTTTTTGCAATAGGCAAGGTGCTAACAATAAGATATTTGATGGCATTGCCTGGACCCCGATTTTAGCTACTTGGTTCAAAATGATGGCGGTTCCCAGTGTTTTCAGCTCATTTGTGTTGATGGGGACCTTCCAGACCCAATTTGGCTACTTGGTGGACACTTTGATTGTTCCAGGTGGTTTCTAGATAGTCTAGTTTTTCAGCTAATTGTTGGTGCTACTGCAGGACCTCGATGTCAGCTCCTTTGATTCAAACAACCCTTTTTAAACAAAGTGGCACACTGGATGGTTCCCATATGTTTCTCTGATCCTTTTGTTTCAATGGTTGATGACCTTGGCTGGACCCAAATTGGCTCATTTGGTTCAAAATTATCAACAAAAAAATGAAAACAAAACTGTGTACTTGGATTTTAACAGAATCCAAATGAAAAAGTCCACAACAATCGGAAAAGATACTTGACATAAAAAATCAAGGGTGAAAGTTTATTGATTAGTTTCTTGATGAATATAACTTTACAGAGCAAGACCTAATTATTGCATGTTAATTTGAGATGCTATAAAATGTAAATGGATATTTTTAAAGCACTTGCCCATTTATAAGCTTATTTTCGCTTACATTCGACAGCTTACATACTTATTTGATAATGGAAAGTGCTTAGAAAAAAAAAAGACCGCTAAATTATTATGCCCGTAATTAAAATGCAATAAATGCAATAAACAATGTATAATTTGCTTGATGGAATTGTGTTTACAACACAGTGCTTTTCATGGATTTCAGTAAGTCATGCTGAAAATCAAAGTCCAAATGAAAAAAGTTAATTTCATAAATCCCGTTTTCTCAAGATAAGTTTCTTGTGCCAGCCAAGATTCAAACACTAACTCTTTCACTAAAGTCAATTTGGAACCACAAATTGCTCATTATATTGTGCATGTTTGTCTGAGTTACTGTGGCTGTAGCTAGTTCAGTATTTCAACATACTACATGTATAATACTATTTGTCAGTTGAAACCTTACATATGATTGCGCCCATAAGGAATTCCTGAAAGACCAAGGTCCATAATGAGCTAACACAGACAACCCTGAAGTGGCAGCCTGGACTTTCAAGATAATTGGGCATTATCAAGTCCATATAAACACACACAGAGATGGGAGGTATTAAGAAAGTGGCTACTAAGAGCTTATTCAATGTAATCCTTTGTTGACAACCACTTATGTTTAATTGCCTATTGTCAAGCCTGTCTTGGTTTGGTATGGCATGGTCTGGTTGGACCCAGACTATCCTGGGCCTCAGCTTGGTTCTTGGTAGCTTTGGGCATGATCCTAGTGACCACCCTGGACACACTAGAGTCATACCCAAGTACCCCAAGACTGGTAGAGCAAAATTTGGAATAAGAAAGAAAAATTTTTGGAGGGTATAGTAATTCTTTAAAAATAATTTAAGTCCACCACTATTCATTTGTGTGGTTTTTACTATCAATATTTGTAGTTTCACGCATTTACATGATTTTGTGGACGCCAATGTTACAGGGTGATACTCTTTTTTGCCCTCGGCGCATAGTGAGACAAAAACATGAACGGATAAATTATGCCTTAATTATTCTGATCAGGATCCCAACTATCAGTATTACTCCTGTCTAGAGTCCATTTTCATGTTCGGAAAAATGATAAAAATTACTATTTTTGCAACATTTTAAAAAAGTCACAACAATTTTTACCTAAAAAAACGAGGAGAGCATCAACGATGCATTGGTTAAAACCCTTGCTTATGATACAGCAGGTATCTACAGCCTGGTCTCAAAAAATTGTTTTTAAGTGGAAAAAGTGCCCTCTTTGGCAATTACAAAATATAGTGACATGATACTTAATCACCTGAAAAGGCCACAGTCTTATTAGCTTTCAAAACTCCGTTTGTTCTGTTAAATTGTTGTTGTAAAATCGAAGGAACAGAGATGAAGAGGAAGAAAGATCTACAAAAGCGTAGGTTTGTGAAAACACCCGGACGAGTCAGGCGTGGAAGGCCCCAACTTTTGGGAACACTCCATGACTCAATGACTGCTAATCTCTCCACGGTTACGTTATAGACTGTGATATATGGTCATTTTCATTGATTTTCATTGTGTTACAGACAATCAGCGTGCAAAATCGGTTTTGTAAAATGGAACCACAAAACAGGAATTTGACTTTTTAAATGCGTTAAAAAATTGGTCTCTACCCTGGTGGTGTCACTTCCTATTGAAAGGCATAACACATGATCGTTCCCCAAGTTCAAAAAATAGGGTCCCTTTTTCGCATAGTTTCAAGTAATTCGTCAGCATTTTGACCCCTTTTTTACCATGAAAACGGTACAAATTAACCATTAAAAGACGAGTCCTAAAAAGGACAATCTCGGCATTTTAGTTGTCACAATTTGTGAAATGAACAACAAATTGAGTTTTGTAAGCAATATATTGTAATGAATATATGCAAGGCATCAATCATATTAATGATAATAGAAGTCTATTTACAGTTAATTTGTAAGAAAAATTTTGCCATCTGACCCAACCAATCAGAAAAACCTGTTACATAGCTAACTTTAGGTTAGGACTAGTCTCATGTGAGTGGTGCAAGCAGGGCAATGTCACATATCACGAGTGCGGGCAAGTAGGAGTATTGTACATGTTATCCACTGACATGGCCATGGCAATGGCAATATGAGACTCATCAGGAACAGCTGAACAGTGTAAACAATGGATGGCTGTATACAAACATAAGAACTGATGTACCACTTGCATGAGGTTTGGTCAAGTCAGGATTAATCTTCTGCCTGGCAGAATAAAACACCTTTGTTTTTGGCATTTCAAGTACCTTTTATTTAACAAAATCACCACTCCTTTTTTGACAGTTCAGAACACACAAAAAAACATTTTCTTTTCAAAGAGAACCTGTTGTCGTTTTAAACCTTTTCATACCATCTTTAAAAAAAGCCTAATATAGAGGAAAAACAAGTAACAGAAAAGTACACTGATTCAAATAACTAAATACCGAAAGTACATTGCATTGTCCCAATTTCAAATATCAATATCGATAAAAAATAGCCTGTGTGAACATTTCCAGGAGTTTAAGTCACTAAATGGCTTTGTTGCATGCGCACACCATGCAACAGCTACAAACAGTTTAGCTCCTTATTATCATGATGTTTCTTATACAGCAAAATTACATCATAAAAACAAAAGTCAAGGCACTTTCAATAATAAACCATTTTTAATACTCCTGGATGACAGTTGCAATACTCACACTTAATTGACCCTGATTCCAGCACAAACTAAGAGTCCAAGAAGATAAATGAACTTGAAATATATAAATAACCACTGCTATTGAAATCTAAAAGTTGAAACCAAATATGGTCAAGTCCCAGGGTCAAGTGATGACAATACTGAAAGTTTTACTCTGGGATAAGATATCAAGGACACCCCTAATGTGAATTTGGAGAGTGCTAATTGAAGTTATAACATAACTATATCATTTATCTAATAACATATGAAATTTACTGGCCAAGTGGTTATCAGCTATTGGAATTGGCCTCTCAAGAGCAATGTAATTTAAATTTGAACAAGTGGATCACTAACCATGTCTTCCGCCCATCATGTTGGTGCGTGGATTGGGTTGTAGTTGGGATGGGGTGCTTGAGTATTTGGTTGGTTTGTAAGGGATGAAATCCGTTTTTGTGTGAGAAGTTTTGGTTTCAAATTAGAAATTTATTCAATGGTTTGGGATTTACCCACCCCCCGGGTCACGTGTGTCTGAAATATTATCTCAATTGGATTTGCGTGAGAGACTAACGTTCACGCTCGTACTTTCCCCACCGCGTAGGTCACTTGGAGGTCGAATCAGGGATAACTTGAAAAGATAAAACTGCCTGAAGTCATAGTTACTCCTAGGGACTAGACCTGCCCCTATCAAGTACCCAATGATCGCTTAATTGGTTTTATTATGTTTACTGCTAGTCATCTGGACTGTTTAAACGTGCCGTCACACTTCCCTTTCTGAATAGGCCGTCTACATACCGCGCGAATTGCTGCGTTAACCGCAGAATAGTATTTCTCCTTCTTTACACGGCGTTGTTTTCATGGCTCTTGTCTGCGGGATTCGGCGTAGTGACCTAGTTCTGCTGAGCATACCTTTTTGTCTCATCATCTTTTAAAATTTTGGAACATTATCGTATATATTCAGCTTTAGCGTTGCTGATATACGATAATGGTCCAAATGTTAAAAGATGAATGAAAGACAAAAAGGTTATGCTCTGGGTTATGCTCAGCAGAACATAAAGTAGTCCTGACTCTAGAAAAGGAATTATGAACGGAATTATGACGGAGAGTATAGACCCGTCATGTAACATTTTTTAATAACAAAGGGATGTCCCCAGATTTGAATTTTTGTTACACAACCATCATTCATTGAATCATTCATGGCATGTAGCCTAGTCTGTCATATCCGCAAGGGCCCGCTGGAATAAAATTCTGGTTAATTTTATATCAGATGACTCAAGAACAGATAAGTCATACCTTTTAAGGAATGCTCCGAGCAAACTCGACTGTGTTGAGTTTGTGGGCCATTAGTACAACGGAGTCATACTAAAATTTCGGGCTTGTCAGACGAGTCATTATCGTTTGCATTTCACATTTATGAATCACCATCAACCCTACCCATGTCAAAAAACGACGTAACGGTTTCCCTGTACTAGGTTGCAACCCGGTCTCTTGATATTTGCAATCCATTTCTCAAACAGCCAATGTGAAACGATAAGTAGCTCTGCCACCATAAATTCATAAAATTCACCCTGACAGTCGGAAAAGAATGCATTACCACCGACAAGCTTTTTCTTATGGCACCTACCACCCAGCAACCTCCTTCGCACTGTTAAATTACCTATTTCTCAAAATAACTTTGAAGCAACCAAAAACTAGTGGGAAAAAAAAAAAACCTGTAATATAACTCTGTATCGCCAAACTACAACTGTCAAGTTCGCATTTTTATAAGTCCAGCCGTGCATTTAAATGTGGCATAGTACAGACAGTTACGAGAGAGCGGGAGAGATCCCTGTACCCTGACATCGCAACATTTTCGATAAGCTATACCTAATTATTAATGCAGTGACGTAGGCCGGGGATGACGTGCGTAATAGCGCCAACGTACGACTGCGAACTAGAAGCTACCGATTGTTGCAGTAAATTGAACACAAGTTCAAAGGCAGTTGCTTGCCCGGCAAAACTAAAATTCACACCATAGCGTTCAAACAGCCTGCACTTTTGCTCGCACCGTATCAATCGCAATTGGGGTTAAATAGCGAAGTACTGTGCGTAAAAGGAAATTTTGGCAACATTGAAACAATTTCGGACGGAACGCCGCCAAGCGGACAGCCACTAATTAATATTCTTCCATCCTCTTTGAGGTGGAAGACTAATTATCAGTATGTATATAACGTCATTCATTTTTGTCCTTGTATTTTTCCCCTCCACAACTAGATTAACAATTTTTTGCAGCTCTTAATTTCACATACATGTGGGAACTTGATTGTAGTAATGGCTAAAGTTGGAGTTACCTGATATGATACATGCTTAAATTAATAAACATTTTTAAGTTAACATTATGGTTATTAAGAAGAAGGCCTACTAGAAATTTTAAATAATATGTTTAACAATAGTTTGTTCATATTCCCTCTTCCAAAGGTAGAGTGAGTGTGACCATGGACCTGTTAGTAAGGTTCCAAATGCCTAAAGTGCTAAAACCTGGTAGTAATCTGCAATGCTAATTAGTGACATGGTTAACTTGAAAGAACATATAACCCGATGATCAGAAGGCCCTTTACTTTGAGCAGAGAGTTGCACACTGTAAATACTTTGCCTCAATGGTATGCCTTCGCCATCACCATTAGAAATGCAACACAAGGCCGATGACTTTCAAGCTAAAAATTCGGACTTTCTTGTAAAAAAAAAAAACGGCTCCAAAACGGCCAAATTACAACCCCGATTTTGGGGAGATCGTCTATACACCCTGGGAAAAACCTTCGGGCCTCCCCTAACCACATTTCCAAAATTTCGTCACCAATGATAAGAAATGTAGCCCGATATACAAAAACCACACACAAATTGGGGGACTACATTCTCGTGCGGGCATAGCGATAACCTGGTGCTGCTTAGCACAAGGGTTACTATAAAATATTGCGGTTTTTGATGAAATAACCATGTAAACTTTATTGCATTAATTTAAGTTTGGTATCATTTTAAAGCTTGCAAGAGCTTACAGGTTCAAACAACTGCCAAAGAGAAACAATACTGATTAAATCAGCCAAAGTGAATCCATGATGAAAAGCTGCAACAATTGATTGTGTACCCAAGTTCACGGAATCACCCCTAATCAACAATTGCAGCGTCTTTGTAAAAGGTATGTATTATTATCGGTACTATCAAGAAGCAGATCGGAGCCGACGCTGAACACGGTGCAAGAGATGAATAGTGATCTCATCCTGCAGTACCTGGGGGCCGAACAATGTAAACGTAATTGAAAAAATGCTGGTTAGCCTTGAAAGTTAATTAACACGTTCCCAAAAACTGGGAGCCAAGAAGCTGACATGAGAGGAGAGACTGATCACGCCGTTTAAACCACAAATGAGACGGAAGCCTGGTTTGGATGAGTGAAGCCTTTGTAAGTTTGTATTTGTATTACCAAAGAGAGGGAGTTACCGCAGTCAAGCGTGGAGATAACCCAAGCAGGCCCGTAGCAAGGAATTTATGTTGGGGTGCGGATTTGCCAGAAGCGGACCTTTTGCGTACCAACAAAGCAATTTTTTAGGCTCGCTGCGCTCGCCAGGTTGACCAAAAAATTTTTCCACCGCCGTATCCAAAATCTGTAGCGGTGGAGGGGGGGGGGGGGGGGGGGGGGGGGTTGGGGGGGGGGGGGGATGGGGAGGTGGGGGGCATGACATCAACCGCCACCACAAAAATCTGGTGGTACAATTCTTAGTTGATCGCATCGCCGGTTACATCGGGTCTTTAAAAATCGGTCAAAAAATATCAGGGGATTCAAGCTGCACCAAATAAGAGTTAGGACAAAATGATCTTAAACATTCATTTTATAGCCCCAATTTTTAAACAAAATGGGGAAAAATCCATAGTTTTTAT
>JAMKCH010015435.1:0-23152 GCA_023653785.1 Ophioderma brevispina | reverse complement strand
ATGCAATTGTTTAATAAACCATAAATGAAATGAAATGAAATATGGCACACTTCAACAACCGAACATTTTTTTTTAAAAATTCACCACAGGGTAACCTTGAACCATTATGGGCTATACCGCTTTAACTAAAGGTTGGAACCAAGGCAATATTTATTTTGGTGGTGTACTTTTTCTAATCCTTAAAAGAAACGAACGCGTTAGTGTACATTAAAACACATTTTGACTCGTTTTAAGTTTTCCCCCACTGTACTACCCATTCCCTTCGCCCTTGAAGAAGGTGGCAGCAGTCCGAAAATTGAACCCATCATTTTTGTGCAGTTGGCCCTATGAAACCTCACACAGCACACAAAACATTTTACATGAAAATCCTACGGGAATACACCCCAAAAAACAACCTTCGAGTTGTTATCACCCTCGCCTATTCATACTTGGTTTTTTTTCAGACGTAAGCACAATACCTATCCTCATTACAAATAAATAAATCTTTTTAGGCGTGTTCAATTAACTTTCCGTATGTTTTTTCACTATTATTTCAAAAAAGTAGAAAAACGAACAAAAACTCATTATGAAATTTGCTGGCAATCTTTGTGCATAACCCGTAAATCCGTAACTCATTGCTTATCTTCATTTCTATTCAATTTACGGCGTTTTAGAGAAAACTTAGTGTCAACGACCTTATTATAATGTAAACTGCCTTAGTTATTGTGAAGGGAGGGTAACTTTGTTACTCATCCTCTCGTGGAGGTGATCGCATCTGGCATATTTTCAACTACGTGCATATATAACAATGGTTCCGCATACCGGACCGATGTTGAATCCTTAGCTAATGGTTTGCTGAAGTCTATACAATATCCCTTAGTCTCTATACATATCCATTATCTCTGATATTTATTCATTTTCAAGAAATGTGCCAGTTTTATTTGTGGGAACAGACAGTTATATGATTCTAATATTTATATGAATTTACACTTGGTTTGCCCTAGCCCCCCCCCCGCCCCCCCCCGCAGCGAGGGATTTCCCTGGTAATGTTGGTATTTCAATAATTCTCGGTCGGGGGCGAGTTAGTTGGTTCTTGGTCTCCACCATATCTTTATGGGTAAGAATGCCGTCATATCTCTAACTGTCGCAGGTTTCAAACCCCACTCGGTCAATTCTGAGAAATTAATTTTTTTCGAATATTGTTTAAAGTGAAGGCAGACGAAGTCCGTCTATCTATTCAGATAGTGTAATGCACAAAAAATAATCTCGGCCCGACCGGACCCGATGGCTCCTACCACCGGGATCCTTGATCTATCGCTGAATTAAGAAAAGAATTAAAAACGTTTTACAAGAAAAATAAATGTCCGATTTGCAAAACCATTATGCTATAAGATCCACGAGCCCTGAATCTCTGGGACCCATTCCGTATAAGGTTCAGAATAGATTCGTGTACGAGCATGACGATCGTAAACGTCACTTATAACATGGTTGTTGATTCTTGCAGAAGGCGAATGCTGTTCGAATGAGCATTATCTGGAAGACCAATCTACCTCTATGTGGGGTGCGAATTTGACGGGTCGTATATAGCGATGAGGCATACTTGGCAACCTTGCAGGAATTTTCTTTCCTTGCTTAGTGCCCCCTCATTGGCCGCTTCGTATGTGGCAGGAGTAAGGCCCCTTCCCCATTTTTCATAGGTTGGGGTTGTCTTGTGGTCGCGAGTAACAGACTCTTTATCCTGTTATCCACTGGACCCGTGATTTTGGACCTTAGTACTGAGCTCGGGTCTGCCAATGTGGTTGAACTACGGTGGAATTTTTAGTTGATGATTCAGCATTGAGATTTGGAGTGAAAGGAAAGGCTTTGCCGGAGGATGGTGTTTACCAGAAGGACGGGACTGGAGGGTGATTGATAAGAGAATTAGAACGAGTTGCTTGGGAAGTGAGAGCTAAATTGAAAGCGAGAACTCGGTGTTAACTATGCAATGTTGGGTGTGAGACATAAGCCCTTTAAGTGGATAGGAAGCAGATGAGACGATAACTTTGGAGGCGTTTAAACTGGGATTCGCCGACGGTTTAGGGGATTCCGCATTGGTGTGTACGGTGTACGATCATAAACGTTAAAGCCGTAACCGTTGTTATCACGCCTTCTTTTTTAAGCTTGAGCTTGGTGGTCGTTTTGGATTGCATTGAATCCCCGATGTCCCTGTGCTGATACAGAGTGTAGTGGTTTAGATCTGTGAATAGAAATAAAGTTAAAAAACATATCCGTCTGAATTTAAATATGATATTAGAAATGAGAAAAACGTCTTAACAATTCTTGATACCTCAGGACATGCCCTGTTGGCGGTATCCGACTCTCTTCTCTCTCCACCTCTACAGCCTTGACTATCACTTTACATACCACTATTCTCTTTAAAGCTGATAGAAACCCATTTTAAAAAAAAGGACATCGGCAGATGTAAAAAGTACAACCCTCTTAATTTTCAACATTCACGAAAACACTGATTTGAAACTTTCCGAGCTTTATAAAACGACATGCTCAAAATCCCTTTACTGTTTCAAAAAATATCACTTTCACATAATATTTTTTCTAAATTCGCCTTTTAGTTATCATACACAGTGTCAATGGGTATTTAAATGTCCAATATATTAACCCCCCGGGACCACAGGCCCACTTGTAATCAAATGCGCATTCTTCATGCTGTGAATTTTGTTTCTTGGGGGACCGCATTTTCGCATGTTTGTTTTTCTGAGGACATGACACTAACGGGAATTAACAACCAAATAAGAGTTTAACCTGCTCTGTAAAATAGCGCTGGTCATTAATGCGACTTGTCTTGGGCCATGCTTTATCATTAAGTAGGGCATTTTGTTGTCTTCCGGAGTATAAGCGCTTCATTCACTACAGAGTGGTCAAACAAGTTTACACTTTTCTGTTATCACCGGAACCGTTCTGGTCACTGTTGTTTCTGGAATTGACATAAATGATAGCTGCAAGTAATATTGGACAGCTCTACCCGTATTCGTCATTTTGTGCAGATGAATCTGCCTGCTCTACAGAGTGATCAATACTCAAGCGAGACTGATACTGCAAACGGACCTTACATCTCTCTACACCTGGTCCAACAAATGGCAAATGCATTTTAATGCAGGAAAATGTAAACTTAAGAGAACCACCAAAGGCGGCCAACAATACCTATGCTATACCATGGCAATGAATATCTTGAAAGTGTTGTCCACACCTTACTGGGGGTCCTTATAAAATGGTCACTACAGATCAATATAAGTACAAAGGCAAATAGGGCTTGTGGTTTTTACGTAAATTTTTGCGCTGTCCCAGATCTGTAAAAAGAGCAAATGGTACATAGCCCTTGTTCGCCCACACCTCGATAGCTCTTGCTCGGTGTGGGACCAGGGCGGGTCGCAGTGGCGCCACATTTACGCCATAATTTTTTGTCAGTCTTGTTGAAATTTCTGAAGGGGGGAGGTGAAGCCACATTACGCCGGCCTGCAGAGTTAGTATTTCCCACGTTATTTCCACATCTACACGGTGCCCGACGCCCTAATAAGTAGCTAGCTGGTTTCCAGGTATGTTACAAATAGGGTTACAAAATAGGCAATTCCCCGTATGTCATCGTGTATCTTTCTTAACGCGAAAGTAATGGAAATATAGTTTGTTGCGATTGTAATGTGGGTATTTTAGGGATATTAGGTAGGCATACTCTCTAAATGTAAAAAGAGTGAAAAAAGAGTGATATTAATTCACTCGAAAACAGAGTGTAAAACCACTAAGCATAGTGGCATGTGTTGGTTAATCCCACTCCAAAAGAGAGAAATCACTGAACTTTTCACTCAAAACAAGAGTGAAAAAGAGTACGAGAGAGTAAACACCACTCTAAAATGAGTGTTCTCCATTAACTCTTTAAAGAGTGGTTATTCACTCGTTAAAGTGAACTTTCTCTTTTTGGTGAATATTTGTATGTTTAGAACCGAGGTAAAATAGTGAAAGGTTCACTCAAAAAGGAGTACGTTCACTTCAAACGAGTGAACGTCCACTCTTTAGAGGTTAAATGGAGGACAGCAAGTTTTAGAGTGGTGTTCACTCGCACTCTTTTTCACTCTTTTTGGAGTGAAAGTTCAGTGATTATCTTTTTTTGGAGGTGGAGAACCAACACATGCAACTATTTTTGAGTAGTTTACACTCTTTCAAGGGTGATTAGATTCACTCTTTTTCTCACTCTTTTTACATTTAGAGCGTATGAAATAGCTTTGATCACAAACAATTGGCCGGCAATTTTGATCTGCAGAAATAGTAGCAACATATCAGATAGATACCAGAAAATGTTAAATTATTTCGTTTACTACCACCCTGGATAAAAAAAACTCTATTCGTCTTGACGTATATAGCGGGCTTTTACTATTTTGGAATCACAAGATTCAGGTTTGTAGTCCTAACACGTGACCGGAGTGGACATTTGCGACAGGACATCACAGCAGATTTGTGGAGAAAGAAAACTTATCATCTCGAACTGTTATTTGTCTGAGCTGCAGAATTGCATGTCCTCAAGGAACTTACAGAAACTGATCGTCATGAGCTAGTGGACATCGATATATTCAGGACGGATCTAAAGAAAACTCCCACGGACTTGTTCATCATAGAAGTTTAAAAGTATAAAACCACTACTGTGAACACTTCACTGGTAAGAGTTCTCATTAAACTCCAACAAGAATCACTTCTAGAGTAAGTGAGCTCTATAATAACAACTTTCATCATAATTTTGATGTTGATATTGTTTATGTAAGTGTGTTTTGGACATTACCAAATTTTCAACTATCAAACTAACGTTTTGTTGTTTTTAAAAGTCTTAACATTTATATTTTGTTACAATAGACTAATTTCTTTTATGTTTGTAGTGTATTGCTTTCCCAGTTGTAAAGTTACCAGATTTTAAAAAAAAACAATCTACTGCATCTATGCTGTAGTGAAATCGAGTTTCAACGCCTTTTAACCGCGCGTATGCGGAAAAAATGGTCAATGTCGCCAATGATTTTTTGTTTTCAGAAAAGGGGCTCGACGCCCTCGATCCGCCATTGCGTATACTTCTGACCTAAGTCTCGATAAAAAGTGGTATTGAAGGGAATGTGACAAGTGGATTTGTCATATATAAATTATGACGATGCTAAACTGGTCATGCATTAACAAAATCATTTTTACAACATCTACCGTCTGTTTCTCAAATGCAAGACAGCATGATAGCCACCAATATAGAAGGAAAGATGATGACGCCTGCTACAGCTCCTCCAATAATTATACCTTTAAGGAAAAAATTTAATTCTTAATCAAAATAAATTAATTTAGAACAGAAAGAAAAGATCGTTTGTTTGTTTGTTTTTACATATTTGCACAAACGTATTCAAATATCTAAATACAGTCACCTCATAAAATATTATATTTTGTATACTGTATACAGTAACTTAAAAATTATATTTTCTCTTTAAAGAGACACTGGCACATTTGGAAATAGTGCATCCTCAGAATATTTCAAAATTGATATTTTTGGTATGGTTGTAAAGCTTTTATATTAGCCCTCACCCGAAATGATTAAGCCCAAACTATCGCGAAAAAAAAAACCGCCGGAGTTTATTTTTTCTTCACCCACCCCGTTTGACCGAACTGTGACATTTGTGGCTTTATTAGCAATGAGTACGAGCAGGAGTAGTGTTATCTTATGATCTTATGCAAATGAGTCATGGACGTATTTTGTCGCATGGAATTATCATAAAGGGGGCTTTTATTGTCATTGTTATTAAATCTGATATTTTGAATTATGCCCCCTTGTTTTTAAAGCCAGACGCTATACTACCCGTGGGTACGAGTCTGTGATATTCATATAATAAACAATTGTTGACTAAAGTTAAAAAGGTTCACAAAATAGGCTAAAATCACTGAATGTCTTTGGCCTCATATTGTTAAAAATGTTCTTTAAAAAACGTCGTTTTGACTGTCAGCCGGGATTCGAAACGTGCAAATAACTGTAAAAGGGACTCGAAACGTGCAAATAACGGTAAAAACGTCGTTTAACTGTTGTGAGTCCCAGCTGCCAGTCAAAACGCCGTTATCTTAATGCACATTTTTAACAGTGTATATGTTATATGGTTTGATATTTTTGTGCATAAAATATATCTCTGTATTCTTCTAAGGTCCTAGACTATCATTTGAGAGTAAGTTGAAGATGTTTCATATTTTGTTGAAAATGATAAGCATTAATGATTAAATATTAAAATAGCAAATAGCAGATCATGAAACAACCTTTTACCTGTGTTATATTACCCTGTTTCCGGGTATCAGTTGCTCGGTAATCACCTCCATAGCACCATCTGTCAATGATGTTATTATGAAAGATTAAATTTTACACAACTGAAGCATCAACATTTTGGTTGTCTCATTTTTTCCTCGTTAAAATCATTTTTCCATATCCTACATAAATCTACTGACATGTAACAAAATTTATTGAGATCTAAATGCAGATCTGAAAACATCAAGGTAAAATCAAATCTTTAGTTAGCTGGGAACCTTTGACCGGTACAAAACACCATAGTCGCATTTTTAATATTTGTCCAAGACACTCGTTGACACTTTACCTTTTTCATTAATGTGGTTTTGGACTGTTAATTTCTTTAACCTTTGACCCCTAACCGTAGTCAGACGAAGAGGTCACCGTGGACTTTTTGGTTATTGTCCAACAGGCCAAAATCTTGACCACTTGTTATCTTTATCATTTGAGATTGTTTTTAGGCATTCAGTCGCTTCAGCGCACATTTTCCATTTTTGACCTATGTTGCAGCCCCCAAATAACCTTTAAAAATTTGAGATCAAAACTTTTGTCTAGAATCTCAAACACATCACGTGTATTTGTCTCGTGATCATGCCTATGTAATCTGTAGGAGTAAGCATTAAAAAATAAATTTTTGACCTCTGTGATCATTTAATATGACATTTGACATTTGACCCTTCCATGTCATGTCATATGTGCAGTCATTATCAGTCAGTTTGTATCCAAGTTCTAATCGTCAAAGGTGATGAAAGTATATGACAGAACGAACAATTAGAAGTGTTGATGGAGAAGAAATAAGAATCTAGAGTTTTGGAATGAACACGTTTTATGTTCTCATTAACGTTTTTAAAATGTCCACAAAGAGAATTCTTTGTCAAATTTTCGGTCAAATTGAACATTTTGAAAATTTGCATTTTTTAATTTTCTCTTTATAGATTTTCAAGTTTTAGCTTTTATTTAGCCTGGGTAGATCATTCAGTGTTTAGACAGTGCTTTCCAATGATGCCCAGGGATCCAGGACGAATTTGGACAGCCAGGGGTTTCACCCTGCTTTATCGAAACGGACTGTGATTTCATATACAGGCGTGATTCTCCATGTATATGGTACCGACGACTTAACGTTCCCCTCCAAGGACAGGGGGGGTATTCTCATGGTCGTTTGCTTAACTCCAAATGAACCACGTTGGGGGGGAGAGCGGGAATTCCAGTTTAGTCAAGACTTCTAAACAAATCAAATCCAGAAACGTACCCAATTAAAACCAAGCAAGTGGCCCCCGCCGGGACTCGAACGGGGAACCCGTCGCACAAGGCGGAATACCCTAACCAGTGCGCCACGCTCTCCCTACTCTGGACCGATCTTACGGACCTCAAATGAGCTTAGCTCCAAAGTAGTAAATACATTTAGAATGCATTACAGAAGAATTCCAGCTCATCGTATATATTACCTATGGTTTTAAAGTGTTTTATAAAAATATATGGACAAGCGAAACATGCACACGAAAAAACACTCCACAACCTATCTGTATCCACCCCAGTAGGCCCTAAGAAGTATCGCAGGATGCTAACAAAGGTTTGTTTATAAGATAAGTTATTGATGATATGTGTACTGGGCATATTTTCAGTACTCTATATTATGTTTTCTTTACAACGATGTGTCACTGGTGCGGATGTGACGCTTTATAAATATATTTTGGTTGTTGGTATTGAGTAAATGTTCCCCAACTATCTTGCGATGCTAACTCTACGTTATGTATGAAAACATTCCCATACGCGGTACAGAAAGGATAATTCCCTTAAACGAAATAAGGTTTCCTCTTGATCTATTTTCAGGTCCGTAGCAAACAAGGTGTGTGAGCAGCCACTAATCAAAACTCTGAAAATACTGGTCTAAAATTCAAATACTTTCCTATACTTTAACACAGGAATGACTTGGATGAACAAAAAATTTAATCTGAGATTTCACAGCCCTGGCAAAAGGTCCCTCTTTTTACCACAAAATGTTTTTTTTTTTCTTGTGTGTGTGTCCATCCTAGCTACGGGAACGGCGATTATGAATTATCGTGCAGGGGTCATCCGGTTGGCACTGGTGATGTTTGATTATACATACCTTGGCAGGTCTCTCCCGTCCACCCAGTTAGACAGTCGCATTCGAAACCATCATCCAAATTAATGCAATCACCGTTTTCTCCACAAGGATTATTAATGCAGTAATTTACACCTGAAAATTGAATTAAATGGGATATTAAGGTTTATCGTGGGCTATCACATGACATACAGTAAAGTTCTTGAAGTGCACATTCTGCTGAAATGTCTCCACACATGCCACCTGACGGCAAGTCTCAAAATGGAAGCTGTATCTTTACTTTAATAGCATAGTATAAAATCATTGAGTATCTAGTGTTACAAACATTGAAAATTACATAGTTGTGTTGTGTCAATATATCAACCTGTAGTCAAGCAAGACAACAGAATACAAGAAATGCAATAAAAGTACATTTAACTTCATGACTACAGAGAACAAAAAGACAAACTTTTATTTAATGAAATTAAGCCAAAAAGGTGGCGATAAAAATTGGAATTTAGCAAAGACCCCTTGTCAAATATTGACAAGAGGTACGCTGTCAGAACGCCAGGCCGGCTTCTATTTCAGATGGTGCAGCTATTCAGAAGGACCACTTTGCTGAGATCTTTTCTGAATGACTTAAATGGGTTACGTAATTGGCTTTACAAAGGAGAAGATTTTCAATGTTCCTGGAATTCTCAGGGATAATGCTTGAGTCCGCGATCCAATTTCAAAACACGTCAGATCACAGATAAAACCATTATCCAAAATAGTAGACACAGGGTCACAGCTTCTTGCAATGTTAGTTACACTGTTAAAAATGTCCGTAAAATTACCCACACCATTTACGCTCCCATAGCATCTCTAGTGCTTGGATACAGCGCCACCTATTCCGTATCCACATCGCTAATTGGCCGGCTATTCTTAGACATGCGCTACGTCATGGGACTCCCTAGCAGCCAAACGCTGTGTTGAAGACTCTGCGATTAGCTTGAACAAGGAATGAAAAAACGGTTTCGCGGTACCTTGGATATCACGAAATCAACGAATCAGGTGGTCAATCTGATGTTAGAAACGGGTTCCTGACAAAAAAGACCCCTTAGCTCACTAGTTTTTGTAAGCCTGACGTGTGGCATGACTTGACAGCAGTAATCGAGAATTGAGCCAGCTGATAAGAGCTGATAAGGTAAGAAAAATGCTTGTATGGATCGTATTTTTCACGTTTTTTCGTCTTTTTCCAAAAATAAACCTATATTATAAACTAGTCAGCTAACTAGACAATTTAGTTAGGAATATTTTGGTGCGTAAATCGTTACGATAGGCCAAGTATTTTGCGCAATCTCCAGTGTACCGCAATGAACAAAAAATCCGAATCAACGTTATCTGACACTGTGTGTACGTGGAGTTTCCCACGCTTAGCCGATTATGATGTGGTTGATAACTCCCTAGCGCAGTGAAGATTTGCCAAGGTTTGCCAAGATTCAACAATGGCCGGCGCTGTGTGCCAAGACGACACGTAAAATGGTGTGTACCGTGTACATCTATCTAAGCTCACGTGGAAGTTCTGTTTATTTTACGGAACGAAACAAGTGTCTGGAAATTTGCTGTCAGACGCTTCATTTTAGTTCCATATTCGTACAGCAAAATTTCCAAACACATTTTGTTACCAGAGAAAGTAATATCTGGGACATCCTTCAGGGATTTCAAAAAAATGTCACTAAAAGAAACCGTTCCGGCGACTGCTGCTCTACCGGAACGGAACCAGCAAATAACAATTGGCTCCGACCTATCTTTCGAAGCACTCGCTGTATTAACTGTCGTCAAAATTAATGCACTCTTAATTCGGGTTGGCCGCAAGGTTCATGATTGCAATGA
Organism: Ophioderma brevispina; assembly: GCA_023653785.1. Lineage (NCBI taxonomy): Eukaryota > Metazoa > Echinodermata > Ophiuroidea > Amphilepidida > Ophiodermatidae > Ophioderma > Ophioderma brevispina. The sequence goes on along the minus strand of JAMKCH010015435.1, from coordinate 12,899 downwards.
CCCACCGACCTCACACAATTCATGACAAAAGGCGAGCCGCTGTTTGAGCACCTGTTTTTGTGTATTATTATATTTCTTTTCAAATTTCCTGATGAATTAACCGTTTTGAAGAGGTTTCGAGCTAAGCAAAATAAGGAAAGAGAAGGAATGTTGTTTAATGAAAACAATGTATATATTGAATACGTAATTAACTCATTCCTTCCTTCCTCGACGAGGACAATAACTATTTACAAGAAAAATGTTGGTCTTCTAATCTAAAGTTAATTGTGTTTTTTTTTCAAAGCTAATTGAAAAAAAAATTATCTGTTTACAATTAAAAAAATTCCAGAAAATGACATACCTTGGCAATTGGCTCCAACCCATCCATCTAAACACTCACATTCATAGCCACTTTCCAAATTAGCGCAGTCTCCATTTTGGCCACACGGATTATCATTGCAGTAATTAACGTCTAAATGAACACGAAATTCATGAAATAGGGGCGATTTCCATTATTATTATTATTATTATTATTATTACTACTACTAAATTTAGATCACAAGAGCAAAATTAAGTGTGCCAATTCGGTAAAATCTAACTTTACGATACTACCCTGTATAGCTTTAACATTTAACGCGGATCTCGGGGAACGCAATTTAAAACTGGTTACGTTTTGAAATATATATGTACTTGTAAGTTTTTTAATGTTTTACAATGTGTTGGAAAACTGAGTTATTTTACATTGCGTGCTTGTTCTTATATTTTTTTTGCGAGAAAAGCATCGGGAGCGTCTTTCCTCTACAACGGCCATTAGTACGTGTAATAAAAGATCACAACCTCATGGTAGTATTTTTAATTGGTCTTTGAGTCTAAATGCACATCAAGACAGTCACTTCCAAATTAAAACTTATAAATAACAAACTCGTGTTGATTACAACGATATTCTTCCATAAATCCGACATACCTTGGCAATTGTCTCCGACCCATTCATCGAAACACTCGCACTCATAGCCACCATCCATGTTAATGCAATCTCCATTTTGGCCACAAGGATCGTTATTGCAGTAATCTACGTGTAATTGTATATACAGAATTTAAGAACAGGAGGTGATTTTAATCGTTTTAATTTTGTTTTCGTTATAGAAATGTGGATATTTGTAAAGCATGACTGATTTGTTTTTCACAGGTAACGCCTCCCCAAAATTGAAGACTCGAATTCACTATTATCTGGCAAAAGAACGTTTACTCCCGTCAAAGCAAGGGTTTGGTTGGCAAGGGTTTGCAAAAAGAGGTGATACCAATATAGGAGTTAAAGCCACTATCAGTCATTTTCTTCTGGATGTATAAACAACGCTTCATTTTTTGTGTCGAAGATGAGTTGTTTGCATTATTTTAATAGAAATTGTTGTAGTAAGGTTACCGGCAAGTAGTAAAGCCGAGAACAACACCTTTGTTAAAGGGATAAGCAGCGATTTGCTGATCCGAAACACTGAAAAAAATCATCAAAATTTTGGTATTTTTATTACTGGCATGGATGTGCTAAATAACCTGCAAGGTGTTGGTTTGAAATCCATGTATTAAAGAAAAGGCAGTGATTTTATCTGACTCTGTAATTTATGCACGTGCGTATCAAAATTCCGACTTGAGATCAAAAAGGCATTTCCATGTGATTATCCCAGATTCAAAAGCGTAATAGTGTGCACCATGACCTGTACAGTTTGACCTCAAACACAAACATTATTGATCTTTGTTTATTCTGCGCTGGCGTAAACCACAATCAGCTGTATAGTGTAGCTTTTGAGTCGCCATCGCTGTATGTCTATTTGCGGGAGACGGTATGACAAATTTCCTCAAATACTTCATTTATTTAACTATTTGTTGTTTTGGTCCTACAGTAGTATCTTTATCTTATCTTTGATTTATAAGCTAAAAATGCGTTTCCATTTTTTTATTCTCTAACATTATCGCTGCTTATCCCTTAAAATACGGACGATTTTTGTGCAAAACATGTCGGAATCTCGACATTAATGACATCATTAGAAATCACAGTTTTGAGGTGCATTTTCGCGAAGAACGTTAATATTATTTGTTGATATCATGCAACACTAGCAATTGAGAGATACAATGGACAGTTTTAATTTTGGAAAAAAAATACTGACTGTGGCTTTAAAGAGACACGAGGACATTTCCAGAAAGATGCGCTCCCATTTTTTGCATATTTGGAATGCTTACCAATGTATTAGATCACACCTGAAGTGAATACGCCGTCGAATACGACGTCTTTATGTAAAAAGATGATGATTTAGTATTTTCTGTCGTGCACGACAAAAAACCAAAGCACGGTTTTCTATAGGGACGAAGACGAATACGATAGCGGGAAAGTTCAAAACACAAGTTTGGGGTTTTCTTTTGTACTTGTCTGTCCAATACACCTTCGAAACGTTCTCGTTAGGTGGTCTACAATCGAACAAGTGCAATTATGAGAAATTCGTCTTCTCAAAGAAATCTCCTCTTGTCACTTTAAGAATTTGAGGAGATGTATGATCACAACTGTAGCTCTTTAAAGGTGTATTTTGTAATTTATTCATGTATTAGTGTCATATTTTCTGGTGTATCAATAGATAGCAGTGCAGTGTTTTGATTCTGACGTTGAGTCCTCGCAATATGGACAAAATAGTGTATCGAATACGAGGAGGCTTCACAAATCACCGCCGGTTACTCGGAGGTTCAGGGCAGTCAAACCATGTTTCATTGATAAACAATAGAAACCGTGAACAGCCGGATAAATCCGGACGGAACAAGCGAACAGCCAATGGTTGAGCTTTGAAGCCCCCTCCCATTTTTTTTGTAAATAATATCATTTTGGACGTGTAAATGTAAACATCATTAATGGTTTTCTAAATGACCTGGAAGCCTTCTCAAAAGCCGCTGTCTTGCATTATTTTTGTAACCTAATCAGAATCTACAGTACAATTGAAATGGTTAATGCTTGATATTAAAATAAAACGTGTAACCCAAACCCACAGGAAACCTAATTAAAGGCTGACCCAAAGATTTCGAAATATATTTTTTTTTTGTATTAATTAAAATAATCATCCAGAACTAAGATGGTTTCCTAACATGCCCAAAATGTTAATTCCAAAGTTTGAGATGAATCGCCTTTTTCGATTTGATGTAATAAACATTTGTAGAAAGTACCATAGGACACTGTGTATAACAAAATTATCCGGATCCGGAGATTTATAACAAAATTGTGAAGGACATTAATTTGAGCTCAGCTTTTTCACACGGTGAATAGTATGTGGGCAAGCATTATGTATATTAAATGCAAAAACGCGGTTTGTTAGAAAATTGAGGTCGCCATCCTCGGGAAATGTCTGAGTAAGCCTTAACAACATCGGGTCATATGTGATTTGGAAAATGGTAAAGGCATAGTTTTAACTCATAGGCATTGGGTAATTGATAGTACATGCGTCGCAGATACAATTGATTCATTTGATAATTACGAATATCAACCATTACGCAAGCGAAGTGGAGTAAGGGAATTGTTCTACCCCTGACACGATTGTCACATTACTCGCGGCACTGCGCGAATGTTTTGTATATAACAAAGAAACATGGTTAGAGTTTCTTCACTCCACACGATAAATTATTTAAATATGATACAAAATGTTCAATAATATATTGATTCAGGTAATGACTTACTAATTATTGAAGTTTGACATCGATCTCCAGTCCAGCCGCTTGGGCAGTCACACGCCCATCCTTCACTATTCGATGTGTTACAAACTCCGTTATTTTCACACGGATTGGAATCGCATGGATCTGGATAGATATGATATGAAAGATATGATCCCCACAAACTGCACACATAATTTACCATAGATGACCTCCCTCATCGCAAATACAACATGAACTTCTCGTAGAATTAACAAAAAATTTTATCATACACAGAAACAAACATTAGTGACAACCTTTCGAGGAAAGGGGGGCATTGGTCAAGAAAGGAAAAAAATTATTATTTTTGCCCACTGTGCACCAAAGACCCCCCTCAAATCAAGTTCCCATGATGCTTGTGGAACTATTCTGCTTCAATGCATAGTCAAATTAGTATGTTTTAATTCACTTTTTATCTCATCTCTCTTGGATAAAACGTTTTTGAGAAATCCTTGACACAATGATGACCTGATCACTTTGGAGATATCGGGACCCAGGGGAAACGTTTCATATGGAAGTCGCAAACATGCGCTGAAATTATTGTGCGCTTGATGGATTATATATATGGTAATACCTCATTTGCATACTTGGGACTTCTATTCGCTGAGTGCACGTTAGTATCCATTGGTTACTGTTTCAAGCCTTGGCTCATGCACCTATTCCGAATTATGATTTGCAATAGGATTTGTGTTGAGATCAATGCGATCAGTGGCTCGAACCAAAGTTAGCGTGAGCCACTTGGCAACCGTCTTATTCTAACGTGCTCTACATCAGCGAATATGCAACGTCTACCAGATATCGACGATTTAGCATAGAAACAATGTTTTTTGGGGATCATAAGCCATCAGATATATCTAAATCCCCAGTTCCTTCATCTTTAACATAAAAGCAAGTATGAATTTAGTTTGCATTTATATGGACTAATCCCACTAGCCAAGTGAAGGATTTTAAGTCTGACAAAAATGCTGTATCCCACCATATGACACTTTTGAGGTATTCTTTAATTTTAAGCATTTGTAGACAAAAGGCTGGAATGCTAACAGTCACCTGTGCTTTTATGTAGACAGTTGTCTGTCCACTTTGTTTGGGTGAATTTTTTTCTTTTTTTTATCATATTTATTTGTTCATAACACCAAGAAGTCTTTTCAGTTTTTTAATTTTGCTGTTTTTTTAAAAAGGGGTGTTTGTAATTGCGACTTGTTCCTGGGTTTGTAAAGGTGGGTCCCATTTACCTGACAAATTTATGATCTATAGTTTCCCGTGCATGTACAACGGTACACGAGATCCAGATGTCTACAGAAATCGTGATGTTGAAGGGCCAGGACTTCCCAGAAGAAGGTAAAAACGTAATGAAAAAAATATCGAAAACTGTTTGCTTGTCCACAACTGATTTTAAGAGATTAGGGTCGGTCGGTAGGGATTTCCCCCCCCCCCCTTTTTTTCTTTTCCCCTCTTCTATTTCATGTACCAAATTCGTAAAAATGCGACGTTTTAATCTATACTCAAAAACTCAAACACCCAAAGAGAAGCTATACCAAAACATCTGAAAAGTGCAATTCATTGGGTTTCCGAACACCGAAAAGATTCCTTCCAAAAGGACACATATTGACCGAGTTATGGCCGATGAAAATTTGTAACACTTTTTAATTTTATCAGATTGTACTGTCTAAGGGGGTCTTTAGACATACAACCTTCATGCAAGCAAGTTCTTTCGTTCATGGTTTCTGTGTTTTTGCGAAAAAGGCCAGTTCTGATATTGAAAAGGTTAGTTTTCATTATCAGAAATTCCAAGATATTGCACTCATTCATCTTTACTGTGCTATCTGAACCCCCCCCCCCCCAGCCCCAACACACTCCCACTTTGCTGCCTCTAAAGACCATGAAGCCGGACTACAGGCTGGCGCTATTTAACTGCTCTTTTTCATCCGCGGATGCATTCAGAGGCAGCGGTTATTCTGTCGCGAGGTTCTGGCAAGTTTGCTGGTGATTCCTGCTTAATGTTCCCTAGGCCGAGTCTAGCGGAGTAAAATATGGGATGCTTGCAAACAGAATAACCGCTGTCTTTGAAGCATCCGACGTGCAATAACGCTTAGTAAGCTATTAGAAGTCGTTTTTTGTTATAAAATGAAAATGAAACGCAAGCCTGCATCATTGTCGAGCATCCAACTTCTCCAAGTAGGGGGAAGAGCAGCGCCAGTAAAGAAGAATGAGGCAAGATCTGGAATATCTAATAATTGAAAACTAAACTTTTAAATATAGACAACTGACATTTGCAAAGAAACAAAAATAAACCCATGAAACAAGCGAATGAGCTTGGAGAAGTGTATTGTCTAACGACTACTGAAGAGTAATAATCGTGAAAAATGAAAAAGTGGTACAAATTTCAATTCGGCCATAACTCAGTCAATAGGCATCCTATGGAAAGATCTTTTCGGGGTCGGAAACCTAATGAATGCCTTTTTTCAGATGTGTATGAATTTGTATGGTTTACTTTTTCTCCTCGTGCAATCGAGGTACTTTGATGGTTTCCTTTTTATTGAGACACCCGGTGTGTTTTACGTTGACGTTGGTATCGCTGTTGTTCCATCATGAGTGGTTGAGTATAGATGAAAACGTCACATTTTTACGAATTTGGTACATGAAAATAGACACCCGGTACATGGCGCTTGCCGAATATTTTTGTTAGCAGCTCCCATCTCTCGGTTGATTCGGTGGTTTTGAACCATGGTCCAGTTTTCCTGATACGCAATGCTCTTCAAGTGAACACCGGCACTTAAACATGATTGGGAAGCTTTTCTCTCATTCCCATTTTTTTCCGATGGGTATTTCTTCTAAATTATCGGGGTACAATTGGAAAAAAAAAACCCTTTTTTTTGGAAAAAATAAAGTTCTGCGGTCGGTCGGACGTGGATAAGCAAAATTTTTTTGTTGGGACTTACCAGTGTAAATTCACCACGCGTTATTATATCATAATCGCCAAGTTTCCCGGCCAAGTTAACATTCTTACTGAAAGATCGTTAGCGCCAATGAATTGCAATTCCATTCACGTTCGAAATAGTCCATATGCCTCAACTGACTACACCATGCGAATTCGATAATAGCACATGGTCCCACCTGAGTCGATATAGCATTGATGTAACCCTATTATTTTGGTAGCTTACTTTCTTCTCTCTTCACAGGTGGGCCCTTTCCCATATTAGTGCAGTCACAATCTGGTTCACCAGTGTTGTTTATAGGGCAGGTTTCCTCCATTACGACAGGGATCAGAATTGCAAGGATCAACGGAAGAAACAGGTACAATTTAGTGGTGTACTGTAGTGCACATATCCTCTTTGAGTGTGCAAATCCGGATAAGACTTTGAATTTTGGTACACAGGTACTTTATGCATTGATAATCAAAAAAATTCATGGAAGCACTTGCCACACCCCTTTCATGGCCCCCAGCTTGGAGTTCAAGGTTACACAGGGGTAAACAATTTAAAATGTTCCGATTGTGTTGAAATGCACACAATGATGTTTGTCTGGTTACAAGGATTCAAAAAGGTATAGTTTATACTACCTATGGCTTATAGTTTTGGAATTATGGGGTAAAAACTGTAAAAATGGTGAAAAGGTCAATATTGGAATGTATAGGGGTAAAAAATTAAAAGTTGCTCCAATTTTTGTAAAACGTGGTTCAAGTTGTTGGTTCAGCTCATAGAATGAAATATAGGAATAGTTTTGACTATCTAAAGTGTTTGGTTATTAACCAAAATGGCGAATAAAGTCAACAGCTATTGGCAGCTATTGGATTCTATTGACCTGTGACCTATTTTGTAGGATAACGTGAAAACCAAGCAAAACAGATAAGGCAACTTATTCCTTATTTCAATCCTTTAAGCTAGGGAAACAATCTTCACCACATATTACCTGAATCAAAGCGTTTAATTTTTGACCCATGTACACACCAAAATTGACTTTTTCACTATTTTTTACAGTTTTTACCCCATAACTCCGAAACTATAAGTCATAGATAGTGTAAACTATACCTTTTTGGAATCTGTGTAACCAGACAAGCATCATGGTGTACTTTTCAACACAATCGAAATATTTCAAAATGTTGACCCATGTATAACCTTGAAACCCAAGCTGGGGGTCTTTAAGAAGGGTTGGCAAGTGCTTCCATCAATTTTATGGATTATCAATGCCTAAAATACTTGTGTGCAAAAAATCACAATTTTATCCGGTAGCGCACACTCTTTCACTACAGTCCCCTGCTAATTCGCTTTCTTGTCATTCCCATTCAAAATTGTCTTGATTGTACAACTGAATAATGCGTGAAACTAATGTTGCGTGAAGATTCAACTAAATCAAGTGCCCTATTCTTTATCGTTGAAGGTGAACTACGAGTCCGGGCTATAAACAACTTCTAACAACACGGATCGAACAGTTTAGACCTGTCTAAGCGTAATTTAGTCCCACCAGAAAAGACTTTTCCTTTGCAAGTGACACCTGAGGTATTTGATGTTTATCTTGATATTTGTGTTTTATCTTTGAACTTTGCTAGTTATTTTGTTTCTGAAAAATTGAATAACTGTCAATTTTGGACAAAACTATTTTTTATTGAACGTTCGATTTCAACAATTGATTAATATTTTAAAACTCATAAGATCAACAAAATACCAGCCTATATTGCCTAATTTCTATTTGCTTTTAAATTTAGAATAATACTTAAAAGTTTTATATAAAATACTGGAAACCCTCTTATGGACTTGGGTCCTCACACTCCAGAAGGTCATGTTTTCAAATTTTAAAAGATATAAATTAATATTTTTGCGATAACAACCGTTGATTTCGATCAATAATTTCGTGTAAATTTTAGCTAATATTTCAACTTTCTGGGAGAATGGTGAGTTTGGCTACCCTGTAATATCATTTTTAACAAGATAACACTACTTCTTATTAATTTCACAGGTGGTCCTTCCCATGAGTTCGTACAGTTACATCTCGGTTCACCATTGTATTATTCGCAGGTATCCTCGCGTACGAACACGGAATTCAAAGGTTGCATGGACAACTGAAACATGAACGATTTGGTGTTTACATTTTTCGTTTTTCTTTTTTCCCAAATTCTGAAATTGGGTATTTTTTATTTTTTGTTGTAAAGTTAACATGAAACAATTCTTACCTGGCTTAAATATTGCATTTTTTCATTCATTTATAAGGTTATTTTTTATGGTAACATAATAACTAAAAATATCACTACAAAAAATAGTGGAATTACCAGGTTTTGGTTTGTACCTTGGTTTGGTACTAGTCTTCTACCCAGTATGTGAACGTAGTATGTCTAAAACATAACCACACTTAAATTGTTTACTTTTTGGCCAGATTTCAACATTTAAAGGCTGACTCAAAAAAGATTTCGAAATTGTGGTAGTATTTAAAAATATCATGTATAACTAAAGATAGTCACCTTAAAATGCTTAATTCCAAGTTGGAGAGGAATCGATTTTCCGTTTTCATGCGTACACATTTTATGCCCCTATGTATAAACGTAGGATACCGTGTGTAACAAACTTCCGGATCCGGAAATTTGTTCATAACGTAAGTTGTGATTTTCTATTTGAAGGACTTCGATTTGAACTTACTTATTTTTCCACATAATGAGTTAGTATATGGAAGCATTATATTATATGCAAAAAACACGAATTTGGTTTTGCAAATTGAGTGGCGGCCCGCATCGGGAATCTCTGAGTCAGCCTTAAGCAGCTCCCTTTACATTACTAAACTCCCATATAAGGACAGCGCTATTGTGCTATAGAAAGGATCCAACACCATTTCCACCTTATATCTCCCGAATTTTCTGGAATCGAGAGTAGTGAAAGGCCATTGTTACATTTATAAAAAAAAAACCTCCCTGATTTGCAAGTCTTTTGAACTGAAAAAGTCAAAGGTAACGTTTAGATCGTTATTCTTTCTTTTCGCAAGGAGTCCCCACGAGGTCGCATGTACACATTCTTAATTTTATCTATATTTTAAGGTTTGTTTGCTTTAATGATATTCAATTAGAAACTAACTCATGAGTAAACCAGTGTCTAAGGTTTCCCATGCCTCGCGATTTGTGGTACAGTTAGAGTAACAACTTTGTTTGTGATGGATACCAAACTAAATTGCATACATCTTCATCCCCTTGATCTCGTTGTCATCATAGACTTCAATTAAGATAATAAGGACATGAAAGCGATTATCCACTCACTCAAACTGTTACATTATTGACTACACCACAGCAGTAAAACTTTCAGGGGCGCACCGAGGAGAAATCGAACCCACAACCTTCCGATTACCAGAAGGAAGATAATCTTACCTATTCTGATCTTCGGCACGTATGTCGCTCCAGAGTCCTGGTACGTCACACTCGGTTCACCATTGTTTTATGGCAGGTTCCTCCATTACGGCAAGGATCGTATTGGCAGGGATCAACTGGGAAAATGACAACGGTATGTGTTACATTTTCGTTTGTCTTTTTGCCAAATATCTGTATTGGTATTTTATTTTACTTGAACACAACAATAAAAAATCTTAACCAGATTTAAATATTGTCTTTTATGTTCATTCATTAAAAACAGAACAAATAAAAAAATAATGAAAAAAAATATACTAATACATATTAAAAAATAGATAACCAATGGATGATTTGATATGTATCATAATCTTAAAGAGGGTCCTATATCTATGGATACAACTAAACATTTTTGATGAGGTCATTCATTTGGAATACAGTTGAAAAGTGACTTTTGCCATTTTGGAAAAGTGGCGAATCTATCAGACTTCGCAAACATCTAAGAATTTAACCCTCTGTTACCATTATTTGTGTTCATTTTAAGTGAATGCCATTTTGTGTCACATATTAACTTAAATCAATCATTACAAATATTTAGTGTGAATTTTAAAAACCTTTGGGGGAAATTTTAACTTGGTTTTGTACTGTCTTCTGAATAGTCTGTGAGACGTAGTATTTCTTCATCATAAATCACTTAATTAATCTGCATACATCCTCATCCCCTAAGTTCATCATAGACTTCAATTAAGACGAGTAGAAATAGAAAGCGGTTTTTTTAACGCAACTCAACTGTTAACATTACTCGACCTGAACACCAAAGAGTCAACTTTCAGGGAGCGCAGCGAGGAGGAATCGAACCCCCGACCTTCCGATTACAAAGCGAAGACAACCTTACCTATTCTGTCTTCGCAGGTAGGTCCTTCCCAGGAGTTCGTACAGTACAGATTGCTTCACCATTGTTATTGATAGCAGTCCCTCCGTTACGGCATGGATAAAGGTTACATGGATTGCCTGGAAAACGATCACAGTGTGCATTTTGAAAAAAGTTTCCCCATGTTGGAACAGCCTAGGTTAACCTCCTGATGCCTGGTCTCTACTGGCATTTTTTTATTGGCTATACAACGGTTTATAATGCGTAAAATCCAGACAGAAATATGGTAAGAAAATGCTTTAAAGGTTCATACAAATATCAAACTAACGCAGTTCTATGTGCATTGGTTACTCAGAGTTGACATCCTGCAATATCATGTAATGAACCTTCAAGGTACATCCTGGCAATATCATGTAATGCGGCCATTCAGAGGTACATCCCTTTAATATCAAATGTAATGAGCCATTCAGAGGTACTGTAATAGACCAGGGGATTTATTTGCATGGGGTAGGAGCTACTCAAATAGTGGTTATGTAATACATAATACATCACTACCCTTTCTAGAACCCCCTAGGACTGAGACCAAGCAAACCAACATCCATTAAAACAGTACATAAATATTGACCCGGATTAAAAAACATGGTTCTCAGAAATATTTTTTTTAACCCACACAAAACTGGCAAATGCAGAGGAACTATAATGTACATGTGGGGTTCCTTTTTTAAGAACAGGAAAGATGCATATGCCACGAAAGACGTTGTCCGACATTTTCCGATAGCAAAATGGAACACAGACTTTTACATTTACTTTTTATGACAAAGTTTTCAAGGGGCAGGCGCACTTGTGTATCCTTGATGCTCTCTCTACATTTACTAGAAACTTTACGTGGTTGTTACACTTTTTAGAACTTTGGGCTCTTTTACGAGCTGACGTCTTTCTGGTAGATAACAGTAGCAAAAGAATCTGCCTACATCCTCCCATTTCATGGATAAGCCGGGTTGTGAATAAGATGAATAGCCACCGAGAACTATTTTTTCTTCATCTGTACATGTGCATGTGGTATATGTTCCATTTCTAGAGGTAATAGCATACAACAAATGCAAAAATACCATTTTGAGCCTTACCATTATTATTTCCCATTATCAATCTAGTGGGGACTGTAGTGACAGATCTTAGTGAGTGGGTTCAAAATTCCGGAAAAATTGTGAATTTTTGGTACATAAGTACTTTAGAACATTGATAATCAAAAAAATTGATGGAAGGCACTTGCCACCCCCCTTAATGGCACCCCGCTTGGATTTCAAGGTTACACAGGGGTAAAATTTTTAAAATGTTCCGATTGTGTTGAAAAGCACACCATGAGTCTGATCGGGGTGTGGTTACCATGATTCACAAAAAGGTATAGTTTATAACTACCTGTGACTTCATAGTTTTAGAATTATGGGGAAAAACTGATAAAATGGTCAATTTGGTTTGGGTCCACGTTAAAAATGTCCGTAAATTAGAAAAACAATTTTCCGTAAATTTATGAAACTGTTTTAGAAAACAATAAGAATAAAAAAACAAAAAACATAAAAAGTTTTTTTTTTTTTTTTTAAATATTTCAAAAATTTTTCTGTGCAGGCAATATTCGTAATTTGTTTTTTGGTTCCGTAATTTTAAATATACGGAAATATTCTGTTAAATACACATTTTTTTCGTTATATGAGACAAATTTTTGTAAAATTACTGTCAACAGTTCCGTGGAATTTACAGCATTATCTGTCAAATTACCACCAAATGACTGTAAATACTCTGCCGAAGAATTTCCGTATTTTACGGAAATAAATTTTTTGTACAGGGTCAAAATTAAAAGTTGCTCCAGTTTTTTTGTAAAATGTGGATTCAAATTGTTGGTTAAGCTCATAGAATGAAATATAGGAAATAGTTTTGACTATCTTACGTGTATGGTTATTAACAAATGGCGAATAAAGTCAACGGCTATTGGCAGCTATTGGATTCTAATTGACCTGT
>JAMKCH010015434.1:0-124572 GCA_023653785.1 Ophioderma brevispina | reverse complement strand
CAATAGTTTGCTATCAGATACAAGTTGGCCTCTGCAGCTGCCCAATTAATTAGCTATTTGTAAGCTGATTGTTCTTCAATCTGCAAACTGGTAGTTGTAATGTCTGTTGACACACTAGTTAAACATACCAGCATATACCCTATTTGAACATTTCAACACCTTGAGCCCATTATCAGTTGTTTTTCTAATAACAATCACTTTGCTGTATTCGGAATCGTGGATTCCCAGAGCTTATAGCTCATCGCATGGTGCAAGTGGTATTTGAACCTAGGTCGGGTGGTTCTTCTTCTCATATTGAAAATTGTTTTTTTATGTATTGAAAGATGATTAAATAACCCAAAAATAATATTTTACAAATAAACAAATATATTATTATTATTTCCGACGATTACCTCAAGGATTTAGATGTATTTACAAACCCCATTAAATGCCCTAGATTACCCAACCTCCGCTTTGCATAAACCTACGGAAAAATGTAACTCAGTTTTAAACTTCCCAATAAAATAAAATAACCAGATTGAAAAAAAAAGTCAACGAGATAAAAAAATAGCTCTTTTTTGGTTAATTGGGGTAAGTGGTTGAGTAGGAAAAGATCTTTGCTAAGTGGTTGAGTTGGAAAACAAATTGCTACAGGAATAAGTACATATTATGTTCATTGTTATCCGATGGTGCAAATAGATTGTGTGGGGTTTTGACCACCTCCTAGAGCATGTTGTGGTAATCGTTCCAGAGCGGCGCTTTTCATTATTTTGGGTGTTGATCGCAATAGCAGTATCGATTTATTTCGTAAAGGTTTTAAGGATGAGCAATTCCGGCAATCCTCGCTGGGCTGGGCTAATCTTACGATATAGACGATATAATGTTATCGGGTTCGATTCTCACTCCTGCTTTTTCATATATATACAAATTTTCATTATTTTTTCAGGTAAGAGGGTTATAATTATAAGTTATAAAAGATCAGAAAAACCAATAGCTGCCCTTTGAGGTTAGTGATGGAGACCTGCTCCTGTGGCATAACAGGGAAAACTACTTTTAACCGGGAGCATACAACTATGTTTTCTTTTAGTGTCAATGTTCCGCATTCTAATTTTCTTTGCAAACCAAAACAGAAACCTCTTGAGGTTTGAATTATTTCTTTAAATATGCATTTATTTTCAGTCAAGGGATGTCTAGACAAGTCTCACGACAGTTATGCTTTTCATCTATATAGTTTCACACATATGTCATTAACAATGTAGTAATTATTTACATTCCATCAAAGCTGTTCGTTCGGTTGAATTGTGTTTTGCACAGGCGCTAGAGAGATTATTTTGAACAAACGTTATTGACATGTACTCACCGAAAAAAAACGTTACATAACACTATGTAAGTTTATACCTTCATATAATATTTACTGAATTATGTAAGATTTATATATAACCTGGTGATTGTACCAAATTATGTAAAGTTTGAACAAAAGACGCTAACCATGCCTTTAAATTGGTGTACGAATAAAATGATCGGGTTACTTTAAAGTAGCATTTAAAATGCCGCTAATAGAACAGGAACAAGAAAGATAGATATAGGGAGAGCGGAAGAGAGAGAGAGAGAGAAGAGAAGGAGAGGGTAAAGAAACGTTCAAATTAAGTTAAACCAACGGGGAAAATGGGAAAAAGCTAAGCCAGATTTTTTTTTCAAATTTCAAAATGCCCATTTGTTCTTTAAATTTGCAGGTCATATCAACAACTTATGTTACTGTTTTCTTTGTGAGAAACATACTTTTAAGCATATTAAAGTGGTCCTGAAGATGCCCATTTTCCGACTGTTTTCTAGATCTAAACAAAGTCGGACCCCGACTTTTATTAGTAAACCAGCATGAAATCATCATTTCTTGACAAATACGCGTGTTTTTTACACTTAACCACTTACAGGGCGTTGCCTGCACAATTTCCAAAACAACAGTGCAGAAAAAAATGCACTTTGAATGAAAAATAGGGGCGCGATTTTGAAGAAATCGCTGAAGTGGCTTTAAACAACTACTCTCTAACGACAACTAAAATTTGAGAGAGTAAGTAAAAAAATGTGCCAAGCAAATGTTAAGGAACGTTCGAATGATACAAACAGAAGTTCATGGCTGTTTCTGACTATACTTGCCTTGGATTTAACGTGCCATGTTGTTCTTTCAAGAGCATACCGCGAGAAGTATATAAACCCGTCCTTAATATCATTCCACGAGGTAAATAATTTACTACGAATCATTTTAATCTTTTGTTCATGGCGTCCTTATTAAATCTGACTCAGAGATTTCGAAATTTTTTTTTTGTGTAATAATGAAAATATCACTGAACTAGGATTGTAACCTAAAATGCATTGCAATTCCTCCGAATTTGAGATTTATCGGATTTTTCGTTTTGATGCAGTAAACATTTATGTGTAGTTTTACGTCCCATAGGATACTGTGTATCACAAAAATTCCGGATCCGGAATTTTAATAACCAAGGTGTGATTTTCTATATGAAGGAATGCGATTTAAGCTTAGCATTTCACACGTGATTAGTATATGGACAAGCATTTCTACATGCAAAAAACACGGATTTTTTGAAATTTGGAGGGGCGCCCTCCCCCCTCATGAAATCTCTGAGTCGCCTTAACCAACATTGGGTGCCTTTAGCTTGACATTTTTGCATCTAATAATAATTTTGTAAGTGCTAAAGTGCAGGCAACATCAAATAATTAGTACAAGCCCATGCTCGTCTTCCTATTAATCTGCAGACCCCCCTCAATAAGAGGTGTAATAGAGACTTTGGTTCTGAGGTATTGAAGTACGACTCACCTGTCGCAAGACGCGAGGGAGGAATGATGCTGGGAAAGACAGACTTCCGTGTTTAGTATCTTGTCTTTAAAGGAAACCATTAGTTATAGTTGGGAAAGCACCAAATAAGTTGCATTCGTGTACAAAATGGACTATAATTAAAACGGTAATTTATGGCTAACCCAGCTCAGTTGCTGAAATGGATTTGCCTGGATTTTTACCTCTGTCATCCCATTTTGTTAGAGTATTTAAACAGCTTGACCACTGCATTTTCGAGCTACTCGTGCGTGAGAGTTCAACACCTCTCAACCTGTTGCTTCCTAGTCGAAAATACTTGAAGTGGGGTCAAATATGGTATTGTAAT
Source organism: Ophioderma brevispina (assembly GCA_023653785.1). Taxonomy (NCBI): domain Eukaryota; kingdom Metazoa; phylum Echinodermata; class Ophiuroidea; order Amphilepidida; family Ophiodermatidae; genus Ophioderma; species Ophioderma brevispina. Next base: position 121,417 of record JAMKCH010015434.1, on the reverse strand, counting down.
TCTTAGTGGAACCTTTCACAGACTTTTGATATTGTTATCTTGTTCGATTCTAAACAAAACATCGGGCAAATTGTCCACTTTTATTCTTTTGTTCATTTTTACTAGACCGGACCTTTTAAACATTGGGTGCGATCTATTTAGTGGCGTACAACCTACATTACCGTAAATTGGTAAAAAGGAATTTACTCTTTTTTCAAATATTTTTCTCATTCAGAGAAGAGTTTCAATATTTAATAATTTGATCATGAAAATATTATTGCCCCTCGTCTTACGGGGTGGGGTTGTTTCCCCCAGTGAAAAAAATGCCAAAAGCTTGCGTAAAAAAGCTTCTAGGTAATCATTCGCTCATCCTTCTGGTCATTTTAACCGGAAAAAATTGGAAGGTAGGCACCTTCACCGGGGTTAGTGTATGCCTCAACGTTGAAGGTAAGGGGGGGGGGGGGGTTGTTTTTGCCACCCAAGATATTTAAGTGCATTTTTTGGAAATGTACTAGTCTTTGCCAACATTTAGAGCTGAACTCCCTGAATTCCGATATTCCCGACTTTTATATTTTCTCGCCTATTTTCTGCAATTGAAAATGTTCAGTTTTTGCCGAATCGCGGACTTGATGACGCCATTGTGACGCCATATTAGGCATGTTTGGTACTTATTGGGATCAATTGAAAGAGGACGACCATAGCTATCCACTGGTATCAAAATCAGAAGCATTGCCCCCCCTCGAAATCCGTGTTACAAAAAAGGCTTGTTAAAAACGAGGGTTTTTAATACATATATGCATAATTTTCCTATTTCTACCCCCTTAGAAAACTGGGTAGGACATTTCGCCGCCCTTATCTGATTGAGGTCTGGTGCTCATTAAATGCCGTGTCTGACTTCAGAAATATCTTTGAGAAACAGCCAGGTTGTTAATCATTGAAACATTTGTATTTAAAGATGTTAGACGCTGCACAATTTCCCCACATGTTTCAATCCGTAAAGATAGTGTAGCAAAGAAACCATTCTACATTGAAATTGCTACTTGCCGCGTCAAATCGTGAATTATGAGTGAAGTTTTCTGAGGATTTTCTGCATCGTTCCGTATCCTTTTTTCTCTCCTCTTTGGGCCTTTGCTCGCGATCGCTAACAGTTGACAAGTAATATTTCGAACGATTTCCTTCCAGACTTGTATTATCCTGTACCCATAACCCGTACCCGTCCCATACCCGGGTACAAAACTGCGTACCCGTACCCGTACCCATACCCTGAGTTCTCGGACCCAATACCCGTCCCATAACTAACTTTATCCTGCTGGAACCCGGCCCGTACCCGTATCCATGGTCTCGGAACCGTACTCGTACCCGTACCCAAGGTCTTGGACCCGTACCCGGACCCGGACCCGTACCCGGACCCATGGTCTCGGACCCCATACCCGTACCCATACCCGGGTCCTTGGACCCATACCCATACCACGGTTTTCGGACCCGTACCGTCCCATTGTCTCAGACCCTTATCCCGTCCATAACCCATGAGTCTTGTAACCATAACCAGTTCCATGTTGTTGTTGCCATACTCTTATGTACCCGATGATGTAAATTTACAAAAAAAACTCCTGGCCCGGTATTCTTTGGTTTTAATTGATAATAAATGGAGTTTAATTTTGTTTTACTTTGATGAATGTTAAAGGTGCAACAAAGATTTACACATCGGGTGTCCCTAAAAATTTTTTTGCACTGAATGTTAAACTCCCCATCTGGAAGGACTAGCCGAGAATTACTTCGTGGGTACAAACAATTACATTTCAAATTTTGTGCTTTGAAGCAAATCGAAATGTTTTATATTCAAAATATTAAGTTAACTGAATTTACCTTTTTGTTTTCACTTTTCATCATTTGCACACCCTTTGATACTACATTCTGTAGCCAAATACACAAAAATCAAAATCATGTATCTCTTGCTGCACCTTTATTATACATCCCCAAACGATTTTAAGTCTATCTACATTTTTGTCACATAATATCAGATACCCTGGATATAAGTATGGGCACTGTGTGGTGCGTTATTAGCACCACGTATATGGCACGCCATAAAGGCCCTAACGTCGTTGCGTGGGGGTCATTTGGGGGGGGGAAAAACGCGTTGCGAGAAAGTAGCAACGCGTTGCGACATTTCGGCAACGCGTTGCGACCATTTAATCAGCAACGTTTGGCGTGTTCGGCCCATCCACACTCATGATTCTGTGACGTATTTCAAAAAATAGACCACAATGCGTTGCTAATACTTGCAACGCGTTGCAACATTCACAGCGCTTTCGAGATTCACAACGCGTTGCAAGCTTCGCAACGCGTTGCTAAGTTTAACAAGCCATAAAGGGACATACGTAGTGCTGCACGCGTTGTTGATAAAGTCCCAACGCGTTGCGACATTTCGGCAACGGTTGCCGCGACATTTCAGCAACGCGTTGCGAAACCTTTCAGCAACGCGTTGTGGTGTCGCCAATCAAAATCATGAATATCTGTGACGTATTTCAAAAATATAAATCTCACAAGCGTTGCGACCTTCACACGCGTTGCACTTCAAAACGCGTTGCGGCCATATTATACCCTTATTGCCTGATGGCTTGCCGCGCGTTGTGAAAGCCATAAGGTTCATAACTTATTGCCGCAACGCGTTGTGGATCTATTTTTGAACTACGTCACGAAATTCATTATTTTTATTGGCCGACGCCGCAACGAATTGCCGAAATGTCGCAACGCGTTGCTACTTTCTCACACGGCGTTGCGGCAATACGTTATGGCCTTTATTGCTTTCCATACACATATGCACTTAGTGTTTTCACAATTAATTTGCACTGTTCGACCGTCATTCACCTCCCACTCTTTGAAATGAACTTTAACCCATAGGGGACACTTACATGTACTGCACCACTAATTGGATATTGAACATACTTAAAAAGTAACTGATTTTCTTCCTTTTCTGCCACTTTTTTCAGGTGCTAAAATATACTTATAAGGATTCCACCGACTTACCCTTTATCTTATAGCTAGTCCTTTCCTGCAAATTATCATATCAATATTGAGTCTTAACTTTCAGGTGGACACTGATAGTGTCCTTTAAGTTTTTGGAACTCTTGCACTTATGTGTACCAGGTATAATACTCAACGGTCTGTACCCGTACCCCAAGACTCGTACCGATACCCATGACACTGTACCCGTACCCTTACCCATGGTTTGTCGTAAGCGGACCCTTACCCAAACCCTACCCATGGGACTTGGACCCGTACCCGTACCCATACCCCTGACTTTGTCACAGTTGGACCCGTACCCATACACGTACCCGTGGTCTGGGACCCGGAACCGTACCCGTACCCCCGTCTTCGGACCCGTCCCGACCCATACCCATGGTCCTCGGACCCGTACCCATACACGTAACCCTGATCCGTACCCACACTAACAAAGCCTGTTTCCTTCTAATCATCTTTCAAACATTTACATAAGCCAATTTTTTTTATGGCAAATCCTGAAGGTTTAACCTCTATATACTCGTACCATATTTGACTTGCTCGGTCGTAATAAACTTGTGCGTTTTCCATGATGCATAGATTCACCCTTCGAAATTTTGACTGTTACCGCAACCTGCCTCCGCCCTGCTTGAACGAAGCCCCGATCGGGAGATTTCTTGCACATGGCACGCTATATAGTGCTCATTAATTATGTATGTAGCTATTCTTTGTAGTCTGATTCCCCGGTCCTCTTCATACTAACAAAACTTGCGATAAGTGCATACGTTTTCACAATGACTGAAGGATTTTTACGGATCAATGAACGAAATATCTCACAACGCTTCAAAACGGCGCGTTTTTCATAGTGGTCTTACGTGCTACCCGAAGATTTTTGGCGCACGACTGCTGCGTTAAAACTGTCATAGTCAACAGTATGAAACAGTATTTGTCCTTTGGTTTCTACTGCTAAGCATACCAGAAATGAAATAACTATTATCTGATTGTCATAATGTCTGGCCTACAGTGAGAGAGCGGGATGAGTGCTTATCTTCTGTATGTAATTACATGTGGTGTGTCGAGCCAATATAGTCTATGCCAAGATTTCATGTTTCCGCATCACCTCCCCCCTTAAAACTAAATTCTAACTGATTTTTTGAATCTTTACGACATCTACTTAAAGATTTTGATGTTTAACCAAATCAAATATTGTCCCCTCGGGGTCGTGGCGGCCATCTTGGATCCCAAGCGATCCCGTCCTATAAAATGGATGGATTGAGTTGACAGTATCTCAACTGATTCGTCTCATCATAATGACAGCAAATAGATCTTTGGGCATCTTTTTGAAATTCAGTTGCAGAGATATGGTGAAAATGTGATAAAGGTCATTTTGCACTTTTGATTCGTCATTGTGACAGGTGCCCTAACTTTTCAAAATGCACAGATTTTTGACAGATTTGGTATCAAATTTTAGGTATGAGCATGAGCAAGCCAGAAAAGTAAGTTTCACTATCTAAGGATTGTTTATCGTTGGAGAGTCCCATGTTGTGCCCCGTTTCCCTTTTTTTCCACCTTTGTATTGTTTTGAATCCGAATAGTGACTACTCGTCTCTTTCCCCTAACCGATTAACCAAGGGAAGACTAATCCTGCCAACTTTAAATTCCAGATTGCTCATGCTCTACCAACAATTGACACCAATTTATGTCAAGATTGAAGCATTTGAAAATTTGCCCCTTACAATGACCCCTAGCGACAGTTCATGACCTTTATCGCATTTTCACCCCTCTCTCTGTCACTGAACATCAAGATTGCAAACTATATTCTTTATGATGAGACGAATCATATGAGATACTTTTCAACTAAATTGAACCACTTTGTATGATTAACCCCTCTTAATCCAAGATGGCCGCCAAACGGACCCCGTGGGACAAAATTTGATTTTGGTAACATCAAACTGAATTCAGGTTGTCTGCAAAAATCCCCACCCTGGGCGCTTTTTCAAAATGGCTGCCAAAATGCAACACCCCCTTCGGGAGAGAAGTACCAACATACCTAGCACAACACAAAAATATCACAGGCACTTGATTTTGGTACCACTGTGTAGCTATGATCCTCCTCTTTCCATTGATACCAAAATGAGTACCAACATGCCTAGCATTACGTCACAATGACGTCATAAAGTTTGCATGTTAGCAAAATTGTCAATTTCCATAGACACACACATAGGGGAAAATTCAAATTTTCGCCAAAAATGTTAGGAATATCCATTTTTCATGCGGTTTTTGGCTCTACTTGTATGGAAAATGACTAGTTTTATATAATGAGAGCATTTTAGTGTTATAATAATGTTTTAGAGTCGCTAAAATTGCGAAATATCAATTTTCCACCCTATATTCAGTATTTTCATACTTTCCTCAACACATGACATCATAGTGACATCATAATTGGGATATTGGAACTTATTTTCATACCAATAGAAAGAAGAAACTCTAAGCTACCCTGTGGTATCAAATTTACAGGAATCGGTAACGGTTCAGTAACGAAAATCACAGGGGGTTGTAACCACCCCCTTTCGGGAGTTTGTTAAGAAAATGGCTCAGGTAGACGAGGGTTAAAGGCTGACTCAGAGATTTTCCGAGGAGGGCGCCCTCAATTTTCAAACAAATCAGAATTTTTGCATATACATAATGATTGTCCCTATACTAATCACTGTGTGAAATAGCTAAGCTCAAATCGAAGTCCTTCATATAGAAAATCACAAATTTTGTTATAAAATTCCGGATCCGGAATTTTTGTATTACACAGTATCCTATGGCACTGTTATCCATACATAAATGTTTACTGCATTAAAACGAAAAATCCGATTCCTCTCAAATTTTAGAATTGGGCATCTTAGGTGACTATCTTTATTTCCAGTTGACTATTTTCTATTATTTAAAAAAAAAATAAATAAATCTCTGAGTCAGCCTTTAAGTCAAAACGTGACAAGTATATCGATGCCTTCCTAAGCCTTGGAAGATCGACTGATGTGCCGGAGCACTCGTATGAGAGATTTGTTGAGGATGCACATCCATAGTGCCAATTATCAAGCCCTGATTTGGTACAGGCAGATGTGGCAGAGCCAGGAAATTCCTCCACCAGATTATCCGGGTTGGAAGTTAAATGATGGTGCACTAGATTACAAGTGGTCATCATGAGAGTTGATGCCACATGAGTTGTCGGACAAATAGTAGGGAAGAATAATGCGTACAGAAGAAGACAATTAAGACAGGACCAAGAAGAGGAGGAGGAAAAAGAGATAATTTTGAATCGAAGGAGCTGCATTTACGCTGTATACCAAGGAAAGAGCATTGATTAAAAGATCGACAATTGAACAATATACCAATGATTATAATGGAAATTCTGTCTATCCCAACACATGGTTCTAAATGCGACGAGACAGAGGTGGGTTACAATGTCTGGGCTGCTTCACTGAAACTGCAAGGGCAGGGGCTGTGCATGTTACACCAACATTGGGCAGAACAAGAATGCCTCCATGTCCTGACCTGCTTCAGGTACACTCACTCTGCAAGGGAAACTTGATCGGCCGATTCGGGATATCAATCGGCTGAGACACCGCCATTCAGACACGGGAAGCCAGCCCCAGGCGGAAGACGTTCACAGGTCAATACCAATAGATGCCACGTGGTTGACAGCAAGTATTCTTTCCACAGCAAACTCCCCCAAAACTCATTAGAGGAATATTTCAAAGGACCGGACATGCCTAAGAAAATGCCCAAACCTAACGGCGCGTCAGCAGCCGGCCTCGGTCCAACCACAGGGTGCTCAATCCAGATAATTGCAGCTATGCTCCTGCATGCTACGCTGCTGCAGGTATAAGTTGTCGTGGAGAGGCCGAAGACACCCCCGACAAGCCGCAGGAGGGATCCAACGACGGGTCAAGCTTCTGGGCTGACCCCTTCCAATACAGGGCAAGTAACTCCACACATGCGCAGCACAGGGCAAGCGCCGTCGATTTCAGGGCATGCGGGCATAAAGGGTAATGGGGAAAAGCCCTTGTGGGGGTCAAGAGGCAGAGACCCCGGAAGCTCTTGAGTTTAACTGTTCGAGTGCTTCGGAGAGGGGTATGTCCCCCCTTATCTGAAGCGATGAACTATGTTGAACGTTGCGGGGGTCCAGTGGCCCGTTCCAAACTCGTGCGTAACCTAAGTGTATAATACATATGCGTATGTATCTCGTAGAACTTTTCATCTAGTTACACAGAGCTGGACAAATTGTCCACTAAGGCATGACATAGTATGCACGTAGATTTACGACTGAGTTCGGGAACGGACCCCTGGTCGGAAAACCCAGAAGCTCTTGGGTTGCTGTTTCAGATGCATCGCGAGAACCTAGGTTATCTCACATCATAGCAGATGAACTATACGCCCCTGGCGGGTACAGGGTCGGAGTCCGTGGAAGCTCTTGAGTGAAATAGCATGTTTGAATGCCTTTGTAGAGATCTCGTATCTCACTTATCTTGAAGCAGATAACTATACTGCCTGTAACAAAAAACAACAAAAAATCCAGTCAAAAAATCCAAAATTTAAATATTTTTCAAAAACATCATTCAGCGGCCTCCCTGAGGTAGTGGTCTTCCCGACAAAACGACAGTCGCCGGCACAGATGCCGACAGACGAGGCATGAACACGCTCCCCTGGGGAATTCCATCCGAGCCAAATAGACCACAACCAAGCAACTGTGTGTGAAGTCGTTAGTAATTTCTTAACAACAACTTATGTGGGACGCGTTGTGGCGTCCCTATGCGTACACTCCTTGCATGAAGCTCTCGCAGCAGGCGTAGTAAGAAGCTTGTTGATAACTTAGTAACCATCCGTCAATACAAGACTAAAGAACATGGTTATGCAGATTCAAGGTGATCAGTGCTTAAGGAGGCTGTGGTTCTGTGGTCTAGTGTATAGTAAGTATATACACATTTTCAGAAAAGTGCCCTCAGCTTACAAACTTGAAAGGTAAAATACTTCATTTGTTTAGCTGTTTCTTTACCTCAACTAATTCCACAGGTGATGGGACAAAGTATATAATTAGGTGACACCGGGATTTTGCCTTTAAAGAGGAATTAAGTGTGTAAATACATGTGTTTCATTGTTGTGGTGGCCATTTTGAAATATGGACTCCTCTAGAGGCGGTTAAGGCCAGCCAAAAGGTGTTCAACTTTCCTTGACCGGTTTGTGCGACTAAGTAGTCACAGAGTGCATGGAATGTAATAAAAAACTTAAGATATATGTAAAACAAAGGGCATCGAGTGAATATGGCCGCCATTTTGGAAAAAAAGGCCCTCACTCTTAAACCCAGGATGGGGATTTTGCACGACAATCTGATTTTGCTAGCTATCTGTATAAGGTTTCCAAAAATAATGAGCTCAAAAATCAGGGGGGTGCAGGGTTTCGGGTATGGGCTCATCGACCTATCTATGTAACGAACCGTTCGATGTACCGACTAGAAAAGCGAGGGACACCTTTTGGACTAACGCTATAGATAAACATATATTGTCTTCTACAACCCTGCCCTTGATCGCTTAGTGGGTAAAGAGGGAGGTGCTTGTATAAGGAGGTCGCCGGTTCGAGTCAGGTTCAGCGCGCATGGGTTTTTTCAACACTCATGTGCCATCTCCAGGAAAGATACTAGATTAGCAAGTCTTATTATGTGGTTGAACACAATGCTTGTTGTTATGGTTACATGGGGAACACGAGCATCAATGGATAAACCCTCAAGCCAATAGCCAATCTAATGGCTAAAACACTTAAAAATAGTACGTTTGAGACCCAAATCGTAATACAAAAAAGCAAGCAGTACCAAACTGATTGTATATTAGCAAGCAAAATACGCTGGGGGCATATAGAGTCCGCTGTTTATATGATTGTTCATGGTAACCGAATAAAGCACAATTATAATTAGATAATTTGCACCATGTGATAACTTTGAGCATGATTTGAAATATTCGCTTCCGAGTATGAAAATATTTGATGATTTGAGTAGGATACAGTAATTTATCGGGGGGAGAGAGGATCCACTCCCTTTTCGCTGGACTCTTCCCCTTAGTTACCATCCTGTTATGACAGTCTCTAACCCCCACTTACCTCCCCCGCTACCTGAATCCCCCTTTTTCTCCGCCCCAACCCCCCCTCCCCACTCATTGGTGACCTCCCCGCGTTCTGACCTTTCTCCCCTCTCGTCCCCATCCCCTCCCTAGGTACCACCCCCTTTCTAGCGACCCGCTCCGGCTATGCCCCCCTTTCGCCCGTCCCACACTTCCCCCCACTCGCCTATCGTCCCTACTTTCGTTTTCTTCCCCCACTTTTCCCTTCTGCGCTTCTCCCACGGCCCCCCCACCCCGCCACGCTCCACCACACTAATCCGTTTCCCAAACAGACCGGCACACCCATCCCTTTTGGACTCCGTCCTTCATTTCGTTATCACCCCTCCTTCAACGTCCAGACTGTCCATGTCCTTAGTCCCCATCGCTCCCCTCTCATCTATCTTCCCTCCCCGATTTTACCTCTCCATTCGATTATTACACGAAACACGCACTCTTACGCGTTCCTCCATCCCCTGCTGACTCCTCACTTTATTTAGTTTGGAAAATATTGGGCGAGTAACGGAGGGACAGAGCAATTATTTTCACAAAACTCATAGCGAGACCAATAAGTTCTGTGTCTGCGATAAAAATCATCCAATATGATCATTATTATGTTTTCAGAATCTGACGTAACCTAAACGAGTGAAAGGCTTGTCCTGGCTTAGAGTAAGTAGATGGACCCAAAATTATGACAACCCTCCCCCACAACAAAATGGAACATTCCTAAAGTACTTCAAACAATCAGTCGCTCTCAGAAACAAAAAAAAAAACTTGTCTGGTCTTTTAAACTCATGTCATGGTCTCCAACACTATGTCACCGTCTCAGGAGCATGGGTTTATTACCCATTCTGCTGTGTACAAAGATAAAGGATGGAGTTATGAAACATAATATTGCTTAAATTCCGTCCCTTTCACGAAAGGATATTTAATTAAATACAGTTCAAAGTCCACATACAAAGGTTTCTCTATTTTTTTTGAAGTACCTTGACAACAAAACCTTCCCAGATGCCATCGCATAATAACTCTTTCATTTTTTTTAATTTTAGGTTGTTTTTTTGTTTTTGTTAATTTTCCATTAAAGGGATTAGGAGCGATTATGCCAGAGATCATTTTTGTAACTTATAATCAGGGGACAATTCCATATAAGCTTTATGTAAAGAAACAAACCACCAACTTGTGAAAAACAAATGAAGTATATTTGATGTCATACCGTTCGGGACCGTCTCACGCAAAGAGACTTACAGCGATCGCCGAGGCGTCTCCAACATCTGACCAATAAACAGCAATGTGGTTGCACCAGTACGATCAATAATGTTTGTGTTGAGGTCAAGCTGATTTATTGAGATGCGATACACAATATCACGTTGGGGGGGCTTGAGATATACGGGCCGGATTTTGATCCACGTATAGAAATTACAGAATAGATAAAAAGAAAAGTACTACCTAGTCTTTAATACACGGAATTCCAGCCAAACACTTTGCCAGCGGTTATGTTGCAATCCATGCCAAAACAAAAATATGAATTTTGATGAATTTTTCGAATGTCGGATTAGTACATCGCTGCTAATCCCTTTAACAAAACACGTTGTCCTATAGTTCATTTGAGAGTTTGGGACAATAGTTAAGCAAAACACAATAAGACAAGTTGCGGCCACAGCTGCCGATTATTAGCTAAGTGATGTTCTTTCAATATACATACTGGAGGCTGTTTTATGTTGACCATACTGGTTAAACATACCGACATGTTTTTGTGTTATGGAGTTCCCAAACCGTATTAGAGTTTTACTTGGAACATGTCAACACATTAAACCCATTAATCGGTTGCTGTTCGAGTATTGATGCCATAGTTCACTGTGTTTGCGCTAAAGTCGAGTGGTTGCTTTCTAATATTGAAAATTGTTTTAGGTAAAAATAAAATATAGAAAAAATGATTAAAACAGACAAAATAATATTTGAAAAAAACAATGTAAAAACTTTACAGGGAGAGAAAGAGAGAGGGATAATAGAGAAAAATTAAAGGGCCATTTCGTGATCCCATAACCTTATCCCCTGCCTACTTTAAAAACAAGTTGAACGAACATTTGCTCATTAAATCAAAATCTCTCCATCAAATTTTTGGAAATAATCTTTTTCTCTAGGATATCTAATGAAGTATGAAATGCACCTTAGATCGAAAAAAAAAATTTTCCCCCCAAGGTAACCAACAGAAAAACAAGAAAAACTAACAAACATTAAATACCCGTAACAACAAACATGTAAAAGGTTTAATTTCAGGAAGCCACCATTAACATGACCTGTTGTCTCTCCAATGTGTATCGTGAGAGTATAGTATGGATCGGTCCTTATTCATTCCCAAGAAGTGTAATGTTCTACGAATTATTTTATGATCGATTAATCGTTTGCCTCTGTTCATGCACATCCTATTTAAAACATATGATCAGCTTGACAACTTTGCCTCTGAATCCAATTGACTGTAGTGTTCAAGTGCCCAGGCAACATCAAAAATTAGTACAAACCCATGCTCATCTTTCCATTCGTCGCAGACGCAATAAGAGGTGTAATAGAGACTTTGGTTCTGAGGACTATTGAAGTAACGACTCACTGTCTTATAGACGAGAGGAGAATACTGATGCTGGGAAAGACACACTTGACGTGTAGCCATTTTGTCTTTAAAGTGCAACGACGGAGATTTTGAGACACCAATATGTGTCATAATAGTAATTTCATTTAATTTTTAAATCTTTAAGAACTGAATTCTGTTTTGGTTTTGTTTGAAAAATGGCTATTTTCAAATGTCAAAACCTAAAAGTACCTTTCATTTGCAAGATCAATCACCTTCAATTATAAATTCGATTTGAATCCGAATATGTCCGATATAGTAGGATGGGGCTTGTAAAATTTGGTGAAGTTCATGTAATTGTTGGCAACCACTCTAAACGTATATAATGAGTTGACTATTCAGAAAAAACGATGTTGCCAATTTTTTTCGGACCTTTGTGACCTTAACGCAAGTCAAAGCGTCAAAATGGTATACTTTTTTTTTTTTTTCCATCATCAAAGTTTCTCGACATTGGTACCCAAAATATGGCAAATTCACAAGGAACATTGTCTATGATATTTTATTTTGGTATTTGACCTTTCGTTTTTCTTGTTATATGAAATAACTAATTAGAGACAATCATATGCATAAAATTGCATTATGCAGACCCCAGTCCTTATCCAGCAAGAGTTGACGCCTCAGTTTTTGCCAATGCAGTCATCTCTAAACACTCTGCTTGAATGTAGCATGATCATTAAAAAACACCCATTATTTCTGCCTATTAAGTACCCATGGGTTATAGATAAAGTAAACCTCAAGTTGTTTTATATAAAATGTGTTAAAGAGAAAATGATCGATGCCAGATTCTACCAATTCATGAAAACGTTCGTCGTTATACGCGTGAAATAACCACGATCGCACTTCAAAGTCAAAAAGTATGTTACTAGCAGTTATAGTAGGGTGAGTACATGCTTGAGGGGTGTGTTGTGTGTGGTGGGGGGGGGGTAGGACCCATAGCGATACCATTTTTTTGCACAAAAAGAGACCCATAGCTATAACAGAGATTGCAAATTTTGCGGCCATATTTAACCAAATTTGCCTTTTCCTCAACGGTTTGAAATTGTAAGAAATTTGGGCCATTTTGACCTTAAGATTGAGAATATGACTAATTTTCCACCATTTTAGAAAAATTGACTAATTTTCCAACAAAAAATGAGGAAAATTTTGTCATTGATTATACCAGGAAGGCTAAAAATGAGAACTGATGTCTGTGGCAAGTTTCCCCCGTCTGGACATTTGGGTTGAGAATCCTCCAGCTGGTATAGTGCTATTAATGCCCATTTGTAGGTAAAACCAAAAATTGTGTTACACCAGTTTGTACAAATTTGCAAGACACAAATTGTTGATTTCTTATTTCTATGATGCTTTATCCTTTTCAACCATAGAATATAGTCTAAAGCAAATAAAGTTAGAGTCTCCATTTACCCCACACCCCCCCATCATAGCTGATATGAATGACCCCTGAGGTTAAGTAAATTAGATTGTGGTACAACAGTAGTAAAAACAGGTTCTGACAAAATTGCAACGTTCCATAAAAAAATCTGCTATAAAACATGGAAACATCCCCCCCTTACTAAGAGTCATAGATGTAATATTCTTGTTCAATCAATAAGTCACATAATCGTACGTTTTTTCTTTGACAAACCTGTTTCATTGAACATTGAACATTAAACATTATTTCCCTGGTCTTATTGAATAGAGTGTATGCAATATCCAGTCAAGATATAAACCACTTTGGCATGCCAACTGGACGAGTATAGGTCTGATTCGATTCCACACTTATCATGTGTTATAATGAGCTCATCACCCCATATCATTACATTATCCTGGGACATCCTGTCAAGTACCCTTGGAGAAAACTGTTAAGATTGAGGGGTTCATTTATACGGTTATTATGACGTGTATTGCATACGTCACTAGTATATAAGCTATTTTGTGCCCAGAATGTGCACTGTTGCACTAGCTGAAAGTGTCATTTTAAAGACCAGAAAGCTTTTTTGGTGACAAAAGACCAAGACGGAAGACCAATTTTAAACTAGTGCATACGCCAATAGTCCCAAAGTGAATATCTACTTGATCAGAACCTATTCAAATTATACAACACTTTGAGTTTTGCTCGTGAACGTGGGCACTGGCAGTATGGAGTGGAGAATATCTGAGATCAAGCGCTGGTTGCCATCGCACCCCCCTCCCATGTACACAAATCCACAAAAGGGCAAAAGGCCAATTTTGTTGATTGTGGCATCAAAAGGTCCAAAGTGTAGAGAAATTGACAGAAAGTCCACTTTTTAGTGATGAGATGTTCAAAGGACCATTTTTCGGGGGTTAGTATGCTTTTTTCCAAAAAAGTCCACATTTTCAAAGTCTTGCACTCTAAACAAGGGAGTTTCAAAAGTACTGTAAACAGTACAAGTAATTTTATCGGTCCAAAAACACCCCTAAACAGTATGTAAGGGTAAACTCCTATATATCCTTAAGAAGTATGGCATGTTTTAACCGTAAAGCAATTAGAAATTGGTTTCTTTGTAGGCTATACGGAATAGCTCCTTACACAAAATGATCCGAATACGATACAACTCAAAATTCCCAAATCGTACCCTATGTAAGTTCAAGTGTTAAAAGTACACCTTTTTCTTCCAGCTTTCAGGTTTTGCTACCCTTTTCACATAACGTATCGCGCACAATCTTGAAAAATACCCCTTTTACAGGTTCTTGGTCGCGCATGATATCATTTGCCAATGACAAGTGCCACCCGGGCTCTGGATGGAAGAATAATTAAAAATCCACATGTGACTGAGACTGAAAAGAGTTACTTTTAACACCTCACACTGTGCCAAAAATATGAGCTGTCCAAACTTGCTGTTTCGGACAGGGACTGGGGTCTGAATAACAGCAAATTATGCATATTATTGTCTCTAATTAGCTTATGTGCATAATAACAAGAAAACGAAAAGTCAAGCTAACAAAATAAATATCATTACAATGTTCCTGTGAAGGTGCCCCATATTTTGGTACCAAATCAAATTAAAACGCTTGGTGGATGATGGAAATCTATATGACACAGTTTGACCTTTTGACTTCGTTAAGGTCACTAAAGGTCAACGAAAAAAATGGCAACATCGCCTTTTTCGGAATAGTCAGACCCAGTAGAATACATTTTAGTGGCTGCCAACAAGTTCACATAACTTCAATAAAATCACTCTCTGGAAACATAGGCCTCTCCACTTTAATTTAAAAATTACAATTTGTAAATTTTGATTTAAAACCCAATTATCTCCCGGCTCCCTTAAGCTACGGTGCAATTGATTTCCAGTAACCGTAACAACATATTTTTCCTTTATCATTTCAATGGAATTAATTCAGCCACAATTAATTTTGACAATATGACTTGAAAAGAAAAAGTTGACAAAAGTAAAATGGGTGGAAAACCTTCCATATGTACCCCCTCGTATATACAGTAAAACCAATTTTACATATATACAAAATTTAGTTTAATTTTGGATGTTTTATCAAAAACGGATAAACGCTAAAATAATTAAAGATTTCTTATGTTTCATGTAATATATTAGAGGGGATAACATAGGAAGTCTTGCCTAATGCGTTTTAAATCATGTTATGATTTAATAGGTACATGGCCGGGATAGAGGCTGAGGGTCAGTACATTCCTGCATATTTACTCAACAAAAACAAAAACACAACAACAATAACAAACATCAATTACAAAACAGCAACATCACGCACTCTGTTGCTGTTCCATTTTTATTAGAGCAAAATATGTATCTAACTGATTTACAATGACATGTCACATCCCGTATTCGTCAATAATTGAACCAGGGCTTTGTAAGAGTACGGGACGAGCCGGGGCACTCAAATCAAGAATGAATAGGTATGTTCATTTCAGAGAACTGATGAAGCAAATCTAGTCATTCACAAAGAAACCGAACGTCAATATCCATTCGCTGAGTGTGTGACCGAAGAAGCTGTTAGAGCATTGACTACCCATAAAAATAATAGAAGACCCAAATAACAAACATCGGTGTTGTGAACTATATCTTTTATTAGAGTGATCATACAAAGCACAGGAAAAGAACGACGAAATACGTTCAAACCTGTAGTGATAACAAAAAAGGAAAAACGTGGGGGTGAGTTCGAAAAAGTTCCTCATACCCAAAACCTTAAAAATGCACTTGAACGTGTGAAAAGAACTGCGACCAGAGCAATTCTTCACCAAGGGCGTAGAGAACAAGACTATTGTGCCCTCTGAGAACGGCTCACCTTGGTTTCTATCCCAGAGATGTAAATACATGTCCATCTGTCTTGTGGCCAAGTGCATTTTCATCATTCATTCACTGTTGGCTGTACCGATCCATGCCTTCCCTGAAAAAATCCAGGTGAACACAAGACACTCTAATCATGTCAATATTCCACAATATCAAATTCCACCCCATCTCAAAAGCAATACCTATGCCCTAATGCTACAACTCAGTTCAGCACTTCCCTAAGAAAGGTCCGGATTTACCATACCATGTTCACCGGATTCCCTTGTGTGCAATACTTTTAATTGGTTTCAAGTTTAAAATTGCGTGGATCATTTCAAAAACAAATTTCATCATTTGTAAATTTCCAGGTTCGGGGGGGGGGGGGACACTACTATATTGTGCTTTTAGTGCAATTTGGGACGGTATGTGAAGTCCTGTGGCACTAATTCTTTCGTACAAATATTTTCCATGGATTATGTGTCTCCATTGTGTGGTGTGGGTTCTCTATAAGTGTATTCAGATGATAGGTATGGCAGGTGTGTGCTATGGTGTGGTTTGTGGTGGTGTGTATTTGTGGGTGAGGGAGGTTTAATGTGTTTTGCTGGTGGTGTGTGCATGAGGGGCTACTCCTTGCTTGGTGCTTTATGATATGTTTTTTGTCTTTTACTAAACTATTTTAATTTTTACTCTTATTCATTTTGGTATTGTATATTTTGACCATAGGCAGATGTGGGGCATGCACATCTTTCAGATGTCCCCAGTGGTTCGCACTTTTGTTGTGCCCTGCAGCCTCTGCCTTCTGGTCCCTTTTTATATGTGTGGTATTTAATGTTAATGAATGTGCCAAATGATTAATAAATAATACATAATAAATAAAAAATAAAAATGACCTTCCCCCTACGACAACCCAGTCCATAAGTATGTACATGGAGGGGGAATCACCCGGACCTTTCCTTGGACAATCCTCAAAGTTTACTACCGTGTCCAAACAAAGTTAAATAAGTTTGCTGAATTCTCATAAAAAGTATGACAAATCTATCTTCATTCAGCATCGTGTGCAGACGCCTTACTTTGACGAAAAACCAGGTTTATATATGCTGATTTGGTGCTTTCGTCGGAATATCCCTTGGCCCCCCTGTGTATGACAGATATTTGAACTTGACAAAAAAAAAAAAAAAAACAAAAACAAAAAACAAAACACACACAACCTTGACAAAACAAAACTACTAACAAATCAAGAAAACAAACAAACAAAGAACAACAAATACTTGATTTTTAAAACAATTGGTCCCTCATTAGCGCGAACATTAAAAACAAATAAGTAAAAAAGTGAAAAAAGCGACACCATGGCATAGACACATATTCAATCAGTGTTGACATCCCTGTTGCCGAATTTCCGTGTATCTGCCAGAAATTTACAGTGTATCTGGCGGGTTTGACGCACTTAAGACATTTCAGACTTAAATTTCAGGGTTGTAGTAACTATTCATCTGGCAAGTTAAAGGTGGATTAGCCGAGATTATCACATATACAAAAAGCCAATGGTCTGAGCTGATGACTGCATGGCTTTTCAAGTTTTGATAAAATACTTAGCAGAAGAAATGTCATTTACTCCTCCGGTTGCTTTTCAAACTTAAAACACACCCCCAAACACTCGCTTTGATGAGGTGATTTCAGATTAAAAGGTCCCATTGCATTCTATCTGAAAATTTTTTGCTAAGCCTTGAGGCATGAAACTGATCTATTTAGAAAGCATGGGGGGGGGGGGGGTATTATTAAGAGTGCACTTTTTCTCCAGTGAGTTCCAGGTATGGATAATTAAATTGGGCTATTCATAAATTGTTATTGAGTTGTCTAAATTTTTAATCATTAAATTAAAAGTACACCACCATATCAATGTCAGCAGGGAGCTCAGTCAAAAATGTTGCATGTTTATGTTGGCCTGTTTAATTTTGATCTGTTATATCTCCCTTTTGGTTGGTGCAAAATTGGCATATCATGTTTTGGAAGTGAGGTTCGTCCAATATGACAAGATATTGATTCTCTTTTCGACCCCTTAACATTAATTTCAGTTTCAAATTCCACTAAAATGGAATCTTATAATCTATTTTCAGAAAATGAAATATAGCTAATTTAATGTCCTGGTTTCATAACCATTTTGGATTTCTGAGATAAGGAATAATCATTGTTTAATTTCACACATACTTGAATTTTTGGACCCACAAAACGTTTCAAATTTAAATCCGTCATCAAAATATGAGAAATAAAAAAATGGCGGCCATTTTGGATTTTCAAGCGAAATAAAAACAATCCAGATTTAGATTTCATTGAATTCTTCACACACCGAAAACATATTCAAACAAACAGACGTGATTGTAGTATTTTTGACTCACATTACGTTTTTGAAATTTGTTTGAAAAAAAGGTATATAAATACAACTGTTGCTTCTACAATTATTTTCACGCCAGGTTCGAATTATCTGAATTATGAGTAACTCTCCCTCTCTATCCTCTCTACAAATGAAAAACATTTTTTTCCTAAACAATTGTGAAATTTGTTACTTTGGAAACCCAGATTTTACAAAGGAAAGCAATAATACTAATCATTGTGTTGGTAATGGGTTTGTCCCATGTTTTGTGTCATTTTTTTATTTGACAAATGACTAATTTAACCTCCAAATCTAAATCATTGGCCTCATGTACAAAACCTTAAAAGTCCCTTTTACTGATCATAAATATTCATCTTAGACCAAAATTCGTTTTCAGCAACCAAAATTGCCATAGAATCCACTCCAATGTAAAGAAATATATGCCCAACCCTAGTTTGAGATCTATTACTCTATGTTCATATAATTTGACTAGTCATTTGCCATCATTAGGCCAAGATCGCCGGAAATACATGTTCCTACTTTTTTGGTCACCCAAAGCTGGATTTTTTGCTATTATACCTATTTTAACATTTTGCCGATCCCAACTCTCTACCCCTACCCTTTGCTAAACGTCTTGCCAAAAAATTATGTGGCAAGATGAGGTTAAAATTTTCAAAAACAATATTCATAACAAATGACGAGAATGACACATCTAGTCGAAAAAGCGAATGAATGACTTGTTTTTACCAAGTCTAGTTTAAAAAAAACAACATACGATATAATGTCAAAGATTGTGCGCATTATCTTGTTCAATCACATCACAGCAAACATTATAAATAGAAGTTGATTAAAGAAACAACAAAAACCGAGCGATGAGAAGTTTTATTGTTTTGTCATGTCACAACAAAAGACAAAAACGGTCCAAATATCCACGGAATCTGACAAACGAAACATGATATCCCCCCATATTTGGCCTCTACTTGATGGAAAATGACTAGTTTTTATATACGAAGAGCAATTTTAGTGTTATAATAATGTTTTAGAAGTCGCTAAAAATTGCGAAATATTCAATTTTCCACCCTATATTCAGATTTTCCTCATACTTTCCTCAACACATGACATCATATTGACATCAATACTTGGGATAATTGGAACGTATTTTCATACCAATAGAACCGAAGAACTCCAAGCTACCCCTGTGGTATCAAATTACAGGACTCGGATGTTCAGTACGAAATCACAGGGGAGAGAGAGATTTGTTGGAGGATCACATCCGAGAGAGCAATTATCAACCCTGATTTGGTAGCCAGCAATGTGGCATGAGCCAGAAATTCCTCCACCAGATATCATGGTTGGAAGTTTAAAATGAGGTGGCACGAGATACAAGTGGCCAACAGGAGAGTTGATGCCACAAAGATTTGCCGGACATAATGTAGAGGAAAATAAAATCTGATACACAAGAAAGACAATTAAGACCTACTCAAGAAGAGTCGGAGAAAAAGAGATCAATTTCTTGAATCGAAGAGGTGCATTTAAGCTCGTATATACCAAGGAAAGAGCATTGCTTAAAAGACGGAGACGCAGGCTGCTTAAGAGCCATCAAGTGCGATAAGCAGGTCGCACGGACAGACGGAACAATATACCCCAATTAGATACTTGGAAATTCTTACTTTATCCAACACAGGTTCTCTCAACATTCGATCGGCCCAGATGTGGGTACAATGTCTGGCTGCTTCACTGAAACTGCAAGGTCTTGTCTGTGCATTGTTGCAATGGACAGGCCAAGAGATGCTCCAGTGGTCCCTGACCTGCGTCCAGGTACACTCACTTCTGCAGGAAACCTTGAATCGGACGATTCTGGATCTCATCGGCTTGAGACATAAACCCGCCATTCAGCCCACGGGAAGCCAGCCCCAGGCGGACGACGCTCACCAGGCTTACAATACCAATAGATGCCACTTGGTTGACAGCAAGTCTTTCTTCCCCAAGCCAACTCCCCCAAACTCCTTAGAGACTATTCAAAGGACGGACTTGCCTCAAAACTGCCCCATACCTATGGCGGTCAGCAGCCGGGCCTCTGTCCAAACACAGGCGCTCAATACCAATACTTGGCAGCTATGCTCCTGATGCTACTGCTGCAGGTATAAGTTGTCCGCTGGAACTGCAGCCTAAGACAACCCCTCGACAAAGCCGGCAGGATGCATCCAACGACGGTCAAGCTTCTGGGCTGACCCCTCCAATCAGGGCAATTACTCCACCATGGGAGCACAGGGCAAGCGCTCTGTCGATCTCAGGGCAATTTGCGGGCATATGGGGGAATGGGGAAAAGCCCTTGTGGGGGGGTTCAGAGGCAAGAGACCCCGGAAGCTCTTGAGTTTTAACATGTCAGAGTGCTTTCGGAGAGGGGTTATGTCCTTATCTTGAAGAAGAGAACTATGCTGAACGTTGCTGGGGTCCATGGCCCCGTTATCCCCAAACTTCCTACATCGTCGACTGCTTTCATACTAGTTACACAGAGCTTGGACAAATTGGTCGCACTCAGGCATGACACATAGTATGTCAAGCGTAGATGTATACGACTGAGTTTCGGGAACGGACCCGCTGGGTTCCGGGAAACCCAGAAGCTCTTCTTGGGTTTTAGCTGTGTCCAAGACCTGCTACAGTCTGCTGATCCAACGCTCTCGGTTACCTCAAAATCATGAAGCATATGAATTATACTGCCCCTTGCGGGGTCCAAGGGTGGTAGGGAGGTAGTCCGTGGAAGCTCCTCTGACAGTGGGTTAAATAGCAGGGTTTGAATTCTTTGTAATCTCAGTTATCTCATTAATCTGAAGCAATGAAACTATAACTGCTGTAACAATAACAACCAAAAATCACAACATCGGTATTTCTTCTTCTTTTTATTTTGTCCTTCACACAGTCATTTCACAGCGCTCCCTGAGTCACTTTCTTCCAGAGCCAAACGACAGTCGCCAGGCACAGATGCCGAACAGAAGAGGCATGAACACGAACCCCCCCGGGGGCATTCCATCCCTGAGCCCACAGTAGACCACAACCAGCACCTGTGGTGTTGAGTGACGTGTTTAGTAATTTCTTAACAACAACTTATGGGGGGGGACTCGTTGGTCGTTGCGTCGCTATGGGTACACTCCTTGCCTGAAGCTCTCGCCAGCAGGCGTAGTAAGAAGCGGTTGCTCACTTAGTAACCATCCATCAACACATCAAGACTACGAACCATGGTTATGCAGTTTCATGTTATCATGATTTGAGGAGGGGGCGTGTGGGTGTCTGGTCGTCATTGTAATAGTAAGATTCATATCCCATTTTTTATCATAATTTGCCCTCTCTATACACACTTGAAGTAACTACTACTTTCTTTTTAAGTGTTTTACTTTTAGCCTCAAACACTACCTCACACCACGATGTACAGGACAAAGTATATAATTAGGGTACAGGGAGCCGGTATTTTGTGGCCTTTCAAGATGCATTAAGTGGTTGGTAATACTGGTGTTCTCAATTGTTTTGGGTGGCCATGTTTGAAATACCAATCTAGAGGCGAGGTTTAAACATGCGAAAAGGTGTTCAACTATTCCTTGACGTTACTGATTTTGTTGGGTGCGACTAAGTAGTCACAGAGTTGCATGAATTTGAATCAAAAAATAAGATATATGTCAAAAGGCATCGATGAATATGCCGCCATTTTAAAAAGCGCCCTCACTCTGTAACCCAGGATGGATTTTTGTCAGACAACCTGATTTTGTAGGCTATATGATATCGGTTTGCAACACATATGGTGTCTCCAAAAATCCCGGGGGGGGGGGGGTGTCAGGGTTTTTCGGTTAGGCTCATGACCTATATATGTATATAATACCGTTCTGATGTTTATACATCCGCTTAGAACATCGAGGGACACCTATAGTAACTCTATTGCTCTTCTTACCAACCCTGCCTTGCCTTGATAGCTTAGTTGGTAAAGAGCGCCGTGCTAGTAACATGGAGGTCGCCGGTTCGAGTCGGTCAAGCGCTAATGGGGTTTTTCAACACTCATGGGCCCCTCTAGGGAAAGATTAATAGATTAGCCAAGTCTTATTATTGTTGTTGAACACACTTCTTGTTGTTCAGGTTACATGGTGTGACCCGTAGCATCTATTTTCTAAACACTAAAGCCAATTAGCCAATCTAATTGACTAAAACACTTAATAGTTTACGATTTGAGCCCAAATCGTAACTACAAAAAGCAAGCAGTACAAACTTGATTGTATATGTAGCAATAAATACGCTGGGCATATAGAGTCCGCTTGTTTATATGATTGTCATGGTAAACCGAATAGCACAATTATAATTCGATCTAATTTTGCACCATGTTATAAATTTGACGCGTGATTTGAAATATTCGCTCCGAGTATGATAAATTTTGATGATTTGAGTTAGGATACATAATATATTGGTGGAGCTGATGAGTTTTGGAAAAACGAGCGCAATATTTTCAAAACTCATAGCGAGACCAATAGTGTCTTGTGTCCTGCGTAAAAATCATCCATATTATCATTATTAGTTTATCATTCAAAATCTGAACCTTTAAACCTAAACGAGTGAGCAGTGCTTGTACCTGGCTTAGAGTAAGTAGATGGACCCAAAATTATGACAACCCTCCCCCACAACAAAATGGAACATTCCTAAGTACTTCAACAACCACTCAGAAGCCTCCCAGAAAAAGTCATGTCCTGGTCTTTTACAACTCATGTCATGGTCTCCAAAACTCATGTCACCATCTCATGAGCATGGGTTATGTGACGGCCATTCTGCTGGTACAAAGATAAAGATGGAAAGATTCGAAAACCATAATATTGCTTAATATCCGTGCCTTTTTTCACAGAAGTGTATTTCAAATTAAATACGTTAAATAGTCCACATACAAAAAGTGTTTGCTCTATTTTTCTTTCTCTAGTTCTCTAGGAGCGATTATGCCAGAGA
Source organism: Ophioderma brevispina (assembly GCA_023653785.1). Lineage (NCBI taxonomy): Eukaryota > Metazoa > Echinodermata > Ophiuroidea > Amphilepidida > Ophiodermatidae > Ophioderma > Ophioderma brevispina. The sequence continues at coordinate 98,101 of JAMKCH010015434.1, read as the reverse complement.
ATCATTTTTGTAACTTATAAATCAGGGACAATTCCATATAACTGCTTTAAAATGTAAAGAACAAACCGCCAACTAGTGAAAAAATGAATGGTATTTGAGTCATAACCGTCTCCGGGCCCGTCCTCCCGCAAATGAGACTACAGCGAATCGCGAGTCTTCTCAAAATCTCTTCACTAACCAGCTGATGTGATGGGTTTGCAACCAGTAAAGAAGCAATAATTTTTTGTTTGAGGTCAAAGCTTATTCTTAGTCCTGTACGTATACAATAGTCACGTTGAGAATAATACACGCCGGAGAATTTTGATCACGCACGGGGTACAGGAGGAAACGTTACGAAATCAGATAAAAGTACTAATGCTAGTCTTTCAATCACGGGAATTCCACCAAACACTTGCAGGTTTGGTTGTTCGCAATATCCCTCAGTAACACAAATACAAAATATGAATTTTGATGAATTTTCGATGTTTCGATTAAGCAAACCGCTGCACTCATCCCTTTTAACATACCACGTGTCCTATATTTCATTTGAGAGTTTGGGACAATAGTTAAGCAAAACACAATAAGACAAGTTGGCCTCCACAGCTGCCGCATTAATTAGCTCAAGGTCTGATTGTTCTTTTTCAATCTACAAGACTTTGGGTGCTGTTTATGTTGACACACTGGTTAAACATACCGAAAGTTTTTTGTGTTAATTGGAGTTACAACAGTATTAGATCTTTACTTGAACATTCAACACCTTAACCCATTATCGGTGGTGTTTTTAATAACAAACACTTTGCTGCATTCGGAGTATGGATTCCATAGTTCACACTGTGGTTTTACAGTTACTTTACGCTAAAGTCGAGTGGTTCTTTCTCAATTTGAAAATGGTTTAATGTAAAATAAATATATAGAAAAAATGATTTAATAGACAAAATTAATATTTTGAAATAAACAATGAAATACTTTACAGGAGAGAAGAGAGAGTGATATTAGGAAAAAAAAATAAAAGGGCCATTCGTGATCCATAACCTTATCCCCTGCCTACTTTAAAAACAAGTTGAACGAACATTTGTCTCATTAAATCAATTTTTGGAAATATCTTTTTCTCTAGGATATCTAATGAAGTAATGAAGTGCACCTTAGATCGAAATTTCAGGTAACCAACAGAAAAACAAGAAAAAATAACAAAAAATTAAATCCCGTTAATCACCAAAAATGTAACATTGAATTTTCAGGAAAAGCCACCATTTAACATGACATGTTGTCTCTCCAATGTGTATCGTGAGAGTATAGTATGGATCGGTCCTTATCATTCCCAAGAAGTGTAATGTTCTACGAATTATTTTATGATCGATTAATCGTTTGCTTTGTTCATGGCATCCTTATTTAAACATACTTGATCCAGCTTGACAATTTTGCCTCTGAATCAATTGACTGTAAGTGTTAAAGTGCCCAGGCAACATCAAATAATTAGTACAAACCCATGCTCATCTTGCCATTCGTCGCAGACTCAATAAGAGGTGTAATAGAGACTTTGGTTCTGAGGTATTGAAGTACGACTCATCTGTCTTATAGACGGGAGGAGAATACTGATGCTGGGAAAGACACACTTCCGTGCTAGCATCTTGTCTTTAAAGGTGCAACGAGAGATTTTGAGACACCCAAATATCGTGTCATAATAGTAATTTCATATAGATTTGACACTCTTTTCTCTCATTTCCCGGATGGTAATTGAATGGGCTATTTCAAATGTCAAAACTAAAGTACCCATTTCATATGCAAGATCATCACCTTAATTATAAAATCGCATTTGAATCCGATATTCCGATATAGTGGAGGGGCCTTTGTAAAATTTGGTGAAGTTCATGTTAATTGTTGGCAACCACTATAAACGTATACTACTGAGTCTGACTATTCAGAAAAACGATGTTGCCATTTTTTTCGTTGACCTTTAGTGACCTTAACGCAAGGTCAAAGGTCAAAATGGTCATACATCATCCAAAGTTTATCGACATTGGTACCAAAATATGGCATATTTCACAAGGAACATTGTATATGATATTTATTTTGTTATTTGACCTTTCGTTTTCTTGTTATATGCAAATAACCTAATTAGAGACAATCATATGCATAAAATTGCCTTTATGCAAACCCCAGTCCTATATCCAAAGCAAGAGTTGCGCCTCAAGTTTTTGCACAATGCAGTCATCTGTAAACACTCTGCTTGATTGTAGAATGAATCCTACACAACCCCATTATTTCTTGCTATTAATACCCATGGGTATAGTAAAGTAAACCTCAAGTTGTTTTATAAAAATGTGTAAGAGAAAATGATCGATGCAGATTCTACCAATTTCATGAAACGATTCGTCGTTATTACGGTGAAATAACCACGATCGCACTTCAAAGTCAAAAGTATGTATACTAGTTATCGTAGTGTGAGTCACATGCTTGATGTGTGTGGTGGGGGGGGGGTAGGACCCATAGCGATACCATTTTTTGCCAAAAAAAAGAGACCCATAGCTATACCAGAGATGCACATTTTGGGCCATATTTAACCAAAATTTGCCTTTTTTCCTCAAAGGTTTGACATTTTAAGCAAATTTGGACAATTTTGACTTCAGATTGAAGAAATTTGACTAATTTTCCAACATTTTTAGAAAAATTTGACTAATTTTCCAACAAAAATGAGAAAATTTTGAAAAATGACCCATTGCTATACCAAAATTGGCATGAAAAAAGGGTCATTGATATACCAGAAGGCTAAAAATGAGACTGATGTCTGTGACAAGTCCCCGTATGGACATTTGTGTTGAGAATCCTCCCATGCTTCATAGCTGCTATTAATGCCCATTTGTAGGTAAACCAAATTGTGTTACACAGTTTGTAAAAATGTGCAAGACAAAATTGTGATTTTCTTCATTTCTATGATGCTTTATCCTTTTCAACCATAGAATATAGTCTAAAGCAAGATAAAGTTAGAGTCATCCCTACCCAACCCCCCATCATAGCTGCTATTACTGCCCATGGTTAAGTAAATTGGATTGTGGTACACAGTTAGTAAAAATGTTCCTGACAAAATTGCACTTCTCCATAAAAAAATCTGCTAGTAGAACATGGAAACATAGCTAAGATTCATAGATGTAATATTTCTTGTCAATCAATAAGGTCACTAACTTAAGTTTTTTCTTTGACAAACCTGTTTTCATTGAACATTGATCATGATGTCCTGGTTTATGTATAGAGTGTATGCAATATCCAGTCAAGATAATATAACCAATTTAGGGCATGGCCATACTGGGCTGAGGAGTATAGGTCCTTGATCGATTCCACACTGATCATGGGTATAAAATGGTTCATCACCAATGATCATTACATGATCATGGGACATCCTGTCACAAGACCTCTGGAAAAAACTGTTAAGATTGATGGTTCATTATATAACGTGTATATGACGTTGTATTGCATAGTTCACTCAGTATATAACGCAATTTTGTGCCCAGGAATTGTGCACGGTTTGCATTTTATTTTAGCTGAAGATGTCATTTTATTTTAAAAGACCAGAAAGTTTTTTGATGCCAAAGACCAAGACGGCAGAAGACCAATTTAAACTCTGGTGCAGTATGAATAGTCCCAAAAGTGATGATGTACTTGTGATTACCGAACTAATTCAAAGAATACAGTTAAAGCTTTTGAGTTTTCTTGTGAACGGGGCACTGGCAGTATGGGAGAGGAGAATATCCGGAGATCAGCAGCTGGTGCCATCGCACCCCCCATCCCCCTGTACACAAATCCCACAAAAGGGGCAAAGTTCCTTTTTGTTGATTTTGTGCATTATTTATAAAATGGTCCAAAATTAAAAAAAAAAAAAAAAAAAAAAGGTCCACTTTTTTAGTTGATGAGATGTTCAAAAACCATTTCGGGGGGTGGTTAGTCTGCTTTTACCAAAAAGTCCAATTTTCAAAGTCTTGCACCTCTAAACAAGGAGTTTCAAAAAAGTACTAGTACTCATAAACAAGTACAAGTAATTATTATCGGTCCAAAACATCCCCTAACCAAAGTATGGTAGTGGTTAAACACTCCTATCTTACTTAATAAGTATTGGGCCATGTGTGGACCCTTTTTAAGAAAGTAGAAATTTGTTTCTTTGTAGGCTAACTGAATAGATCATTTACACAAAATGATCCGAATACTACGGATTACAAACTCAAAAATTCCCAAAATCGTACCCTAATGTATGTTCAAGTGTGAAAAGTACAACCTTTTCTTCAGCTTCAGTGTTTTGCTACCCTTGTCACAAAACGTATCGCGCACAATCTTGACTTTGAAAAAACCCCTTTTTACGTGTTCTTTGGGTCACGTGCATGATATCCCCAATGACCAGTGCCCCCCGGCTCTGGATGGAAAGAAATAATCAAAACATCACACATGTGACTGAGACTAAAAAAAAAAAAAAAAAAAACCTCACATGTGCAAAAAATATGAGGTCCAACTCTCCTGCTTTGCACAGGACTGGGGGTCTGAATAAACAGCAAATTTATGCATATTATTGTCTTAATTAGCTATTTGATATACAAGAAAACAAAAGGCTCAAGTAAGCAAATCAATATCATATACAATGTTCCTTGTGAAATTTGACATATTTTGGACCAATGTCGAAAACGTTGGATGAATGTATGACCATTTTGACCTTGGACCTTAAGGTTCACTAAAGGTCAACGAAAAAAATGGCAACATCCGTTTTTACTGAATAATCAAAATTCCTTGTGAAAGTTGCCACAGTTTGGTACCAATGTCGATATAGCTTTGGACAATGTATGACCGCTTGACCTTTGACCTCAATGTTAAGGTCACTAAAGGTCACCAGAAAAATGGCAACATCGCTTTCGGAATAGTTCAGAACCCGGTAGTAGAGTACATTATAGTGGCTGCAAACATTAAAAATGAACTTCATAAAATCACTCTCTGGAAACATGGCACCTCCACTAATATACCATTTTGTAATGTGAAATGGTAATCGCTTGCGTATTACAATGCCCTTAAGTTGCGGTGCAATTGATTTCCAGTAACCGTAAACAGACCACATAGTTTCTTGATCATTTCAATGGAATATCATTACAAACTTATTTGCAAAATTGTGGGACTGACAAAAAATACAAAATGGTGGAAAGACTTCCTGGACCCCTCTTATATACATGTATTTAACATGATACAAAATATATTTAATTTGGCCTTGTCTTGTTAACCAAAACGGAATAAAAGCTAAAAAATTAATTTGTATGTGCCATGTAAATATATGGAGGGGGGTTACATATGGAGTCTTGCCTAAATGGTTTTTAATCATGTTAATGATTTAATGAGGGTAAATGGCGGGATAGAGGCTGAGGGTCAGTACATTCTGATATTACTCAACCAAAAACACAACACAATAAACAACATCAATTACAAAAACAGCAACACACTGCCTCGTGGTGCTGTCCATTTCTTATTAAGAGGCAAAAATATGTAATCTAACTGATTGGCAATGACATATGTCACTATCCCGTATTCTTGCAATAATGAACCCAGGGCTTTGTACTAGATGTGTAAAGAGTAAGGACGAGCCGTGGGACTCAAAGCAAAGAATTAATAGGTATGTTCATTACAAGACTGATGAAAGCATCTAGGTCATTTCAAAAGAAACGAACGTCAAATCCATTCGCTGAGTGTGGGACCGGAAGAAGAAGAGGTAGAGCATTGCATACCCTGGAAAATAAAGAAGCAAATAACAACACATCGGTGTTGTTGGACCTATTACCGGGACCTTTCTGGACAAATCCTCAAATTTACTACAGTGATCCAAACAAAGTTAAATCTTGTTTGGATGAATTCTATAATAAAAGTCATGACAAATATGAATATATCAGCAGAGTTGTTGAAGGACGCCCTTACTTGCCGAAAAAATCCAGGTTTATGCTGATTTGGTGCTTTCGGTACGATCCCTTGTGGTATGACAGATATTTGAACAAAAACTTGACAAAAAAAAAAAAAAAAAAAAAAAAAAAAAACAAAAATAAACAACCCAAACACACCACAAACATCTGTTGAAAACACAAAAACAAACTAACAAATCAAGAAAAAAAAACACCAACAAGAACAAACAAATATTTGATTTTTTTAAAAAAATTGTCATATTTAGCCGATTAGCGAACCTATAAGTACAAACAGTGAAAGTTGAAATTAAATGCGAAACAATGGCATAGAAACTATTCAAGACATCAATGGGGTTGACATCCCTGCCAGAATTAACAGTGCATCTGGCATGTTTTTGACGCAAATTAAGACATTCAGACATTATATTTCAGGGTTGTAGTAAAATATTCATCTGGCAAGTTAAAGGTGGATTAGCCGGGCTTAGTACATATACAAAAGCAATGGTCTGTGAGCTGATTGACTGCAGGCTTTTTCAAGTTTGATACAAAATACTGCAGGAATATCAGTTACTCCTCTCTTTTTCTTTACAAAATGTAAACACCCAAACAACTCAGATGAGGAGGGTTGTGATTTCAATAAAGGTCCATTTATACTTCTGAATATTTTTTTGCTAAGTCATTTGTGGGTCCTTTGTTTAAGAGCATGGAAAATGACTATTTAGAAATTCATTGGGGGGGGGGTAATTAGTAAGAGTGCACTTTTCTCCAGTGAGTTCCAGGGATGATAATTTAAATTGGTAGTCATAAATTGTTATTGAGTAGTCTAATCAAGTTAATTAAAATAAGTACAACCCATCATGTAGACGGAAGCGCAGGCCAAAAATGTTGCATGTTAATGTTGGCCTGTTTATTTTTCATCTGTTTATATCTCCCCCTTTTGGTGCAAAATTGGCATACCTGTTTGGGAACGGCGGTCGTCAAATATGAAAGAGATTGAATTCTTTGACCATGAAACATTAATTTTCAGTGCAAATCCACTAAAATGATCTTATATCTATTTCAGAAAATGGAAATATAGCCTAATTAATGAATCGGTAATTTTCATAACCATTTTGGATTTCTGAGATAAGGAAACGAAGACAGAAATAATGATTTAAATCACAATAATTGAAATTTTTGTAACCCGCAAAACGTAGTCAAACGTCAATCGTCATAACTCAACAGATGATGAAATTAAAAAAAAAACTGGCGGGAATTTTGGACTGTCAGGTAAAATAAAGACATCCGAGGATTTAGATTTCAGTTAATCGTTCAACACCGAACACATATTCCCACAGCAAACGAAGGGATCTGTAGTATGTGGACTACATGGACATTTTGAAAAGTTGATCTGGAAAAAAGGTATATAAATACACTGTTGCTCATAAAATTATTTTCGCCAGGTTCGAATTATCTGAATTATGAGTAACTCTACTCTCTCTACAAAGTGAAAACATTTTTTTAAACAATTTGTTAAATTCGTTTACTTTGGACAACCAGGTTTTTACAAGGAAGGAAAGCAATATACTAAGGCCATATGTGTTGGTAATGGTAGGGGTCACATGTTTGTGTCAGTTTTTGACAACTGGACTAATTTACCCAAAATCTTCATTGGCTCATGTACAAAACATTAAAAGTCCTTTTTATGACATAATAGTCATCTAGAGACCAAAATCGTTTTCTTTTTCAGCAACCAAAATGCTATAGAAATCCACTCCAATGAAAGAAATATATGCCCAACCCGAGTTTATGATCTATTACTCTATGTTCCATATAATTTGACTAGTATGTGCCATCATTTAGGGCCAAGGATAGCCGGAAATACAATGTCCCTCTTTTTTGGGACGAAAGCTGGATTTTTGCCTAGATACCTATTTACAATTTTGCGACTCCAGGGACCTCTCTTACCCCTAACCTTTGCTAAACCGTATTGCCAAAAAATATTGGCAAGATGAGGGTTAAAAGGTACAAAATACAATCTTCATAACAAAAAATGACGAGATTGACACATAGAGTCGAGCGAATGATGGACTTGTTTTACCAAGTTAGTTTAAAAAAAAAACAAATACGAGTAAGTCAAAGGATTGTGCGACATTATATGTTCATCACAGCACCAAATCATGTAAATAGAAGTTGATTAGAAGACCAACAAAACCGAGCGATGAAGAAAAAAGCTTATTGGTTTGTCATGTCAAAACAAAAGACAACAACGGATGCTATTAAGTCAAAATCCACGGAATCTGACAAACTGAAACATGATATCCCAATATGATACTTCATTTATGAGAGTAGGAATCAACATTCGCTTTCATTCTGGTATGATTTTCTTAAAGCTTAAAGGTGCTTGTTCCGATTTATGTGTATCATGTAATCTACTTAAAATGAAAGCCTGACATTAGCATTCACTTACCACCAAGTATCGTTGGAAACAAACGTGTGGGTTTTGGTAGTAGAAGCGATAATGCACATTGCAAGGTCCTATTCACTATTGTTCGCTTTTGACACGATTAACAATCAACAGTGCATTTATTTTTGCCTGTATTTTGTGAAAGAGAGATATTTGGAAGCTGAAATTTAGGACAACAATGAAAACAAAATATGGTCTTTCATCTGATATCAAAATTGATACTATTCCGGGCCGGGGGGGGGGGGGGGGGGGGGTGGTCCCAGAGGGGATCAGATCAAAGACGTTTAAAGGGACATTGTATACTCGACAGTCTCGTTTTTGTAAACTGGATGACGGCATCTGTGAACGTGACGTCATCACTCAGCATGCTAGGCGAATGTACTTCTGGTAAGGACAAAAAATTAGCATTGAAATTTAAATTGGTGTCAATTTCCGATGAGGTTATTTAGATGATTGTGCCCTATGATCGCACTTGCTCTATCTTCGTTCGTCATGCGATCACATGGGAATATTAACGTGGGAGTCCCTGCGAAGTGATCAAGTCTTATCTGATCAATTTTGTGAAAATGAGTTTTTCCTTTGGCAAAACATGGTATTAGTTGCAAGCTTGTGCCCGTCTCTTTTACAATATGGCTTAGTTTTCTTGCAGCTAAGGTTGACAAGCAAAGTAGCTAACAAATGTCATGACGGATTGACGTGCTGTAAGTATTAATAATTATAAACGAAACAATCTGAAATGCCATCAAAGGATTTCAAACTCGATTGTCTGGCGTGTTCAGCCATTTACAACAAACGTTCTTTCTTGAGGCACTGCCAGGATAATAAATAATGCATGTCATATGGATATAGTTGTCCAAAAAGCTATTCTTGTGGTAGATGCACATTTGCGCTAAACGTTGCCCATAAAGTTGGAATATTTTTTTTTCAGATCCAATCTTAAAACGCATTTCTATTTGCACATGTCAATAATCATACTAGAGTAGGTGAATGGTTACATAATGAGTTCGCACTACCCAGGTGAATTCATGCATAATTTTGAATTACGTAACAATGCCTTTTATTGTGAGCTATATTAAAGGCCAGACGTCTGTTGTTTGTTCCTTTTCCATGCTCCAAGCATGTGTGCAACGAGCCCACGTTTTCAGAGTTGGTTGTTACCTTTACAACATCATTGTCAATACGGCGAAGAGTGCTTGCACTCCAACGGGAAGGGTACAAACAAGCCAAAGTCGCTGATTCCCTTGGAATATCGCATAGTACGGTCTATAAAATCCTGAGACATCATCGAGAGGTGGGACATTTAAGGCCACGAAAATGTTCAGGACGACCAAGATTGACTACCCGACGAGATGATCGCCTACTGCTTAGCTGTGCTCCGTAGATCCGGAAAATGCCACTAGCCGTTTTCGTCGTTTGTGGAGAAAGACAACTATGAATCACGTTCCCGTCAACGGTGAAATCGGATATTGCTTCAACATGGTTCCAGAGCAAGACGTATGACCAAATGTCAACGCCTAACCATTCACCACAGAGTTGTCTCGACTTCACTGGGATAGAGACACAGAGATTCCACTCGGACCTGGCGACACTAGGTTGTCTTTATGGCGAGAGCCGCTACATCCTTGAACATCAAGATGTAAGACAAAATGGTTCGTCGATTACTTGTTAAACCCTCCGAGATGACTGTATTCAGGATCCTCCTACGGTGGTGGCGGCTCAGTGATAGTAAGGGCTGGTGTTCATTATGGAGGAAAAACGTCTGGAAAACCACTACCTGCCACAATGCAAGAGGGTTTATGCAAACTTTTTTTTTGGCTGCAAAGATGACAACGCCACGCGCACAGGACCTCTGGTAATGAGAATTTCTTGAGGGGGGGGGGGGGGTGGTGGAGTACTACCATGCAGGCTTGCTCCCCTGATGAACCTTGGCGAGCATGCCTGGATGCCTTAAGCCGAGCGCATCATTACAGGGACAATCTTCCTCAAAGTCTACAGGAGTTAGCTCAGGCTTGACCGATGAGTGGATGTTCTGCCCATTGACCATCATAAACACCTTGTGGACAGTATGCCCCGACGTCTTTACCACTGATCTTATGCGCAGGTTGTGGACTACTCGATATTAGTGGACTTATTAACACTAACTGTACAAGATAGATTTTTGAGACCCAATATTGTGTCATGCTAGTAATTTCAAATGCTTAGCACTCAATAGTTTTCTACCCCTGTACTATCTACAGAAAAGCTTGACCGATGATGGGATGTTTTCTGTCCATTTACATCATAAACACCTTGTGGACATTATCCCGACTCGTGACGCACTGATTCAGGCCAGGTGTGGACATACTCGATATTAGTGACTTATTAACATCTAAAGGTACAACGAGAGATTTTTAGGAACCCAAATATTGTGTCATGCTAGTAATTTCAATAGATTAACACGCACTAGTTTTTTCTTACCCGTAATATGCTACAAACGAATTTTTTTTAAAAATGACTTAATTTTGTCCAGCTTCTCTGCTACCAGATTGAAGTAAAAATATTGAATTATGGGGTAAAAAAAGCAGTTGTGATTATGTTGTGGTTAGGATTGTGGTTGAAAATTTTCATGGATTTTTTTTTCTGAAAAAAAAATGAATACGCACTAGTCTACCCCATGGAAAGTGATACATGTTGCACATTGATGCATTGGTCCACCACCCCTCCCCCCCCATTCCTGGTTGGGCCATAACTGAATATATTGGAATTTGCTCTCTGGCTGGAAATGTGTTGAGTTAAGGAAGTGACAGTGTTGCCATCACTAAAAGACGAAAAACAATTGAAATTTGCAAATTTATCTTTTCATTTTAATTAAAAACCTTCCTCATCAAAATGTGACTGCCAATTCAAAACCATGGCAGAGGTCATACTCCATATTGAATACAATGCTTGTTTATCGGAACCTGATTGCTAATTGTATGCATAAGGCAATATCATTCCGGGGCACAGTTATTAGACTGCCTAGTTTAACTGTATGATAATATGACCTGACCGATGCAATTCTGGGGACATGACTCATCTCTGACTGCAGAGCTCATCTTTAAAAAATTACAGTAGTCAGGTGAAGCTTGAACTGTGCCATGGAGTGAGACAGTGTATACAAGCTGCCAAAGTTAGATGAAGTGTGAAGGTGCTAGAAACTGTGCGTATTTTGATGGATAGGACATTTGAAATCCCCAATTGCTAGAAAACTTAAAAGCCCAGTAATTTGGCAGTAAAAAAATACTAATTTGAATCTCAAAGAATTTCATACTTCAGCAGGTTGGAAAGCAGCCACTAAAGTCCTTGTGGGCCACACACCTGGTGGGGGGGGGGGCAATCAACTTTGGTTTGGGTAGGGTGTCGGGTGAAAGAGCCAGACTTGGGAGCTGTGAATTACAATTTTAGCAAAATAAGGGTTTCGGGTTAATATTGGACTTGGAAATTAATTTTGGGCTAAATTTGAGGTTTAGGAGCTATAGAGCATGGCAAACTTGCACGGGGACGACAACACTCGCGTATGAATATGGACGTAGGGTGTAAGGCTGACGCTTTCACACCATGGGGTATTTGAGTGAAGCTAGAGAATGTGCAAAAATAGGGTCTTTGGGTGAGAGGTAGCAAAAGCCGGTGTGAAAGCAACTATAGTCGGCGGGAGCCATAGTCCGGGCTCCAGAGACGAGAACGGAAGAAAGAGTGAAACTAATGTGCGTGAAGAGTCAACAAATGAGTGCCCTACCCTTATCGTTGTAGCCGGACTGTGAGTACGCCGACTATAATTACTTCCACACCGCCTGAATTCGTATTCTGCCACAACATCCTTCATCATGCAGTTAATTCCATTGAGGATGCCGAAGTCATAGGGTGTGGCACAATATAAATTCTTTCCAAGTCCAAAGTGATTAATTTGCAAATGTTCACCCAAAATGGGGGTTGGTTTGAAAATGCAAATTGCATATCTTTAAAAAGTCGGAAAGTATGAGGTGTCTCGGTAAAAATGTTCCCGTTTTTCAAAAGGTAGGGGTCTTTGGGTGTAGTGATAAAAATTCGAATTTTTTAAAGCTATAAATTATGTTTTACGTATATAGTGAATCTTACGAATATAGGCCCAAGGAGCATGCTAAGGACAAAATCACGGGAAGTCTTGTTGGCCACCCTGCTGACGTCATGACCACCTAACTCACGGACGGAAATAATGCTCGTTAACGCAATAACAGAATAAAGCTCACAGGGATGCTGTCAACCGTGACGTCATGGCGGGCGAAACAAGATATTGACAAAATCACGAGGCAACGCAACTCCCCCAAAATTCAATCATTCCCTTTAAATTCGGAAAAGAGTGCCTATGGCCCCTCCCTACGATTCTGCGCCTTGACGCCAATAACCACAGGAATGCAGGATAAGATTGCAGAATTTACTTCTTGCCCTAGTGTGCCTCAACTTCAAAGTACATGCGATTTTCGTCCCAAATGCAATTGGACGTGGTGGGTTAATATTAATAACCTAAACTTGCCAAGCATTTAATGACTATTACCTTTCAAATGTCTTCAATTTCATTCGATCGGCACTTGAGCAGCTAGAAGTTCATTGACAACACGTTTGGACACTAGTGAGAATTGACCCAAAATATGCTCTAAGAACATAAGGGAAGGACCATAGGGTCCTGGAACATACATATCTGGAGAATATTCTAAGCCCAAAATTTGAAGCACATGCATGCTCCAGGAGCATGCGGAATTTGACACACAGGTCTGCACTGCTCATGACCCCATTGGCCAATATGTTCCTGAAGCATTGTGAAGTCAAATATGCTCCCGGGAGCATATAGGACATGGACATTTTTCCAGATTCCCTTTATGCTCCAGGAACTTATAGTGGGACACAGGGCGTAGCCGGTGGGGGCAAAGGGACAGAGTTGCCCCCCCCCCCCTCTGAAAACTATTTTGAGGCGAAATCGGGAAATGAAACAATGATATTACGTAACAGCCCTTTTTCGGCTTTCTTTTGCCCTGCGACCGGGAAATTTTTTGCTGTGATCGGGGACATTTGTTGCACTCTGGGAAAAATGCCCCCTCAGAACCACGGGCTGGCATACGGCCCTGCGGGGGGACAGAAAACCCTGACGAGCGCATACTTCGGGTTCTCGCGTCTTACTGCGGACAAAAAGCAATTGCCTCTGATGGGCCACAGAAGTGATCTGCTGTTGCTGGGTCACCCGTCGGACCACACGCCATATGCGCTTATAGCTTCGCCCCGTGTAACAGGAAGATAGGGCACATCAAAAGGGTTTCGTCTCGGAGGTATAATTAGGTCCTGGACCAGATGCTTATGGAGCATAATTTCGGGCCAAAATCTCAAAGAAGCCCACTAGCGATACACACCCTGGAGTGACAGGCATGTAGTTCCCTACGATTTGGGTTTGTAAAAATAACCAGAATCTGTCGCTTTCCTATATTAGATCAATGAGGAAATTCACAGCTTCAATTGACAACTAATTTTACTTTCTATTCAAATAGTTGACAAGATATCGCCTAAAATATTGCGGCATGGTTTTTTTAAAAAAGCTTAAAACGGAGTACTTAGTATTAGAAGATTTTGCCGGAACTATGTAGCTGTGCGCCCCCTTTACGTGGATGTGAATAGACTCAAGGGGGGGGGGGGGTAGGACATGCCAACTTAATAGCAACAGCGAATTCAAAACGCCATCAACTCCGGGTGCTAGTGGGGGAACACTGTCCTGTTGGAAAATGCCCATATGTGAGTTTTGGGGTAATCCACTAACCCCGAAAGATTGACGTCAATAATTATTCCAAAATTACCAAAAAATTACTAGAGTATAGAAATAGGTTTAAAAGAGATTTGTTATATAACTGAACAGACACGGTATTGAAAATGCAATTAGCAGTTCCCCAAATTACGTTTGGAAATCCCCAATGCCAAATCAGCAAGGTCCTGTCTCCCTCCCCCCTCACTATGCGCGTTGGTGCTGCCTCACTAATTGGCCGTATGTAATTTAATTGTAACCAATGCCAATCCCTCAGGACCAGACAGAATAATACACCGGGCCCCCCCCCCCCCCCATCACAGGAAGAACAAGGAGTAGGCCTAGTTATGTGCAATTATCCCACGTCAAAAACATATGTACACAACAAATGCATGCATGCATACACCACAACCACCTAACATAACAAAACACTCCTTTTCTAACACTTCCTCAAATTGTTATGTGCAAACATGACAAGAAGTTATCACAGGTCAAAATTTCAAGATCAAATTGCAAAATCAATAAGTTCAAAAAGGACTTAATTTTGCCATAATTAAAAAAATCCATGTTTACAGATAATGTCAGTCTCAAAATAGACCAAAAAAGGTGATTTTGATTTTTCTTATATTTCAACGTAAAACATGAAGCTGAATTTCGTATTTGCGCCTATACGAATTCGCAATTTCACAATTTTGCACCAAAGAAACATTTCGCAGGCTAATCCTTTCAGATGGAATATTTTAATGGAAGCTTACCATCAGGGCAAAAAATCAGCATTGTGATTTTTTTTAGGGAAAAAGGTTATGTTGAAATCTCTCGTTGCACCTTTAAAACAGTATATTGAACTTTAGTCATGAAATCACCCAAAAAATGACAGTTGTGTGCGCATGAAATAAAACAAAATTTAGCCGCCGAAAAGGAAATTGTTTGCAAAAGTTTTATTGTACGCTATCCAATCACGTGTGCCGTTATTTAAGCCTTTGGAGCCATTTTCATAGAGCCATTTTGTCATTCTCTGTCAGTGCACCATCGCGAAGGGTCGAATAAATTTTCTACCTTCCCTCCACTCCGATGTTAAGGGGAGGAATCTAGTTTATATCTTGGGATGTAAGATTGGCAGTGGTCTAATTTGTGTACATTGCTACAATTTTAGCTTTATTCCCTTTTATTGGTGAAAATCGGGACATTTCGTTCCGTTTTATGATCAATTAAAGTCCTAATTGCGTCTCGCGAACAAGCATAATTTTTATGTTTTTAGTTTTTCACGCAGCTATATTTATTATGATATATTGTTTTTCACCCTGCAATATTTAAAGACAAAGACAAAAGAAATAATTTCTAGCTACAAACAGTGATTTGCCCCCAGACAGAGAAAGTGAGATATGAACTACAAAAAATGCAGTGTGCAGTTCATCCACTGAGGAGAGAGTTTATTCCAAACTAATTATGGCACGCGGTTAGAAATAGATAGAATACATGTACATATAGCATGAGGAGCTGAAAAAGTTATATATCCTTAAACCTTTGTATAAGTCATATACTAGGATTAGATGCATTTGCGTATGTACCACATGAGGACATAGCAATGAAAATTCCGTAGCCCCCCGGGTAACCGTGCCCTGGAGGTGTACAAATATGGACTAGCTGTTGTATTTGTCATATAACATAGGATTTAGAGCATATTTTTGTTTTTGAACCTTAGGGGCAAAGGAAAATTTCCGTTAGCCCCCTGGGTAAACGTTGCCCTAGAGCGGAACAATATTTAGCCATACGTAAGCAGCACGGCTGGGCAATCCCGAGGCCTGCTGGGTAAACTGCCCTAGACTCAATTGTATTTAATGAATTATCAAAGCTGGAATTGATTTTGCTTGTGAATGCATCATGAAATGACATGTTACCGGTCCTCCTCACCAACAGGGACAAAAATGTAAATTCTTATCTGAAAAATAAGCCTTGAGGATATATTAGCAGTTTAAATTACTGAACATTTTGAAAAAATCAATTTATGGATATATCTTCAAAAAAATAGTCTCTCAGCTGAAATTCTATTCATAAAAGAAGCCTGAGTTGGGCTATGTTATATAAAGCAATAAGAAAATACTCATTAGACGCCCCAAAAAAAAAAAAAAACAAACTCTGCATCTAGTAACACTGTTGAGTATGCCGAAAATTTGGACAATTTAACTTTCACACCATATAATATGCCCCAAAATAATGCCATATCAAATGTTTAACGAGAAAGAAGATTTTTAATAAAGTGGACCCTTCGGAATAAGAAATTTCAACAAAAGTTACGGATTTGAAGGTATGCAAGACAATAATTAATATTGGGGTGGGAGGTGGAAAAAAGAATTTTGTCCCTCCAAACAAGAGTGACCTCCTTCCTCCGAAGGCGGATGAGCTATGTATGAAGCAAAACAATCAGAGCACAAAAAGCACACGAAGATGGACGAATGCAAGCAAACGATTGGCGCAAAAGACGTGTTGCTACGGTAAGCAAATGGAAGGACACTTCTCTGCAGGATGGGGCGGGCAAACTGGTTTTTCTTTCTACGAGGGGCCTATGAACAATTATGTTTGCCCCCAGACAGAGAAAGTGAGATATGGACAACCAAAAAGTGCAGTGCCAGTTACAGCAATCTGGAGGAGAGAGTTTATTCCAAAACGCAATGCAAGCGATGAATACATGTATATGCATGGGAGCTTGAAAGCTATCCTCCTACTAACCCTTGATATAAGTTATTATAATCGGATTAGATGCAAGTTGCGTATTTTACAAATGAGAAATAGCAAGGAAAATTCCGTAAGCCACCCCGGGGTAAACCGTGCCTGAGGTTGTACAAAATATTGGCAATAGCTGTTTGTATTTGTTATATAATAGGATTAGAAGCATATTTTTGTTTTGAACATAGCAAGGAAAATCCCGTAGCCCCCTGGTTAACCGTGCCCTAGAGGCTGAACAAATTATTAGCAAATACATTGTCAGCAAGCAGGCTGGGAAATCCCGAAGCCTTGCCTGGGAAAACCTGCCCTAGACTCAATGTATTTATGAAATATCAAAGCTGTAATTGATTTGCTGTTTGGGGTGAATGCATCATGAAATGTAAGGTTACCTGTCCTCCCACCAAACAGGGACAAAAATGTAAAAATTTCTTATCTGGAAAATAAGCCTTGAGGATATATATCATTGTTAAATTTACTGAACATTTTGACAAAAATCACTTATGTATATCTTCAAACTAAATAGTTCCTCAGATGAAATTTTATTCAGAAAAGAAGGCCTGCCAGTGGCTTATGTTATAAAGCAATAAGAAAATAATCATTAGACGCCAACCAATTACTGACCGTCATCTGCCAGTCGTAACTGGCCTAATCCCCCCCCCCCCCCCCCGAGAAAAGAAAACACGCAAAAACAAAAACGAAACGGCTGTGAAACGCAGCAAATATATTTACGGAGTACAAGGCTGGAGAATTATGTGAACACGACTGTTGGTAGGATGCATTTTCCTTAAAGATGAACAGTACAGTGCGAGCAAATTTTGATGATGTTGATGACATATCATGAATTATACTGTACCCATCCCTTACCCACCCAACCATGAAAAGAAAGCCTAGGCCATTTAAAAAATAGGCCTATTTATCCGACCAAATTATTTTATCGTTTAGCCGCAAAATCTCTCCATGCGACACGTGTCAATATATGTTGCTGAGTGATTAAGTAAATACTTCTATGGTCGTGCAAAGCATTAACATGGTTGCGGCCATTGCGGAAAAAACCTGCCCACTCTATTTCTAACATACCAAATATATTATTTGTCCTGTTATCTGACGTATATGTTTAATTCCTTGTCATAATTTATTCCATTATGTAAGTTATTGGAGAGGTCACTGCACCCCCATACATGCGTTTAGCAGATTCAATTATTTATTGTTATAAGTGTCAGTAGGACCCAAATATGACTAAACCGGGGATTTTGTTCTTTATTAGGCTGCATTGGACTTATCACTGTAGGGTATGTTAGGATTACGATTACTTGATCAAACATGCCAAATCTTTTTACGTTTCTGATTTTAACAAATCAGAAACATCATGAATTGTGCAAAATTAACTTAAACAGAACCGAATACGGACACCATCACTGCGCATTCCTCACCCCCGAAAAAAAACATGAAATACCGAAAAAGGAAAAGTCAAAAGGAAAAAAAAAAATAGCTTGAACAATTTGCGCAATAAAATGAAGAAACTGACTGAACAGCATAAACGACCAGTTTTTCCTGCTCACGTAAATACGTGTAAAAGTAAAAAAAATCACTCAATGCTTATCATGCAAGTGAAGGCATATCGCGCTTCGAAAAACTTCCAAAACAACGGTTCGGAAAAAACTTATTAAAGTAGGACTAAGTGAACACAGGAGTTATAGTGCGCGGAACTAATGCGAGTTTAAAGGGGTGGGGAAAAAACGATGGCTAGAAAAAAAAACCAAAAGCATAAGACCGTCATGCGATGTGATGCGATGGTGGCCGAATCCATAAAACAATAAATACAAGTACAACACATATGCAATAAACACAAAAAGTCCAGGACACATGAACGGCCCAAAAACTAAGGCCTGGTTGCCACTTCGATAATGTGAAACCTTAGCCAAACGGTGCACAACCCACCACAACCAAAATCAATGACCCATAACATGTGAAAAATGTGCTTTGGAACAATTTACCACATCATATCAGAGGACAGACTTTTGGTTTATTGAACTCTCAAAAAAAAATCATCTATTTTACATAGCGTTTGGGGATGTATGTACTTGAGTATTTCATGCTTGTTCCTAGGCTTTATGTACAAATGTTTAGTATGTATGTCTCTACTATAGCGCTTCGAGACTTCGGTTTTGTGTAAGTGACTCCATAGAATGATTATGCTACTGTTATTAACACTGTTTTTCACACAAAATGAAATACCCCCCGTAAACGGCCCTACCGGTGTATAAGTTTTTATAGATATTTATACAGCTCACAATTCATCCTAGCAGTGCCGGTAAGAAATAGGCCCAGGGAATTAGTTGACCTTACCGCAATTATTACTATTATTAGGTTTCACGCCTTCACTCCGATGACGACAATTGCATGGGCACTCCGAATTTTTGGTTCCCCGATGCACTATATTCACACAGATGTAAGAAAAAAAAAAACTTGAGTGTCACCCTGAAAGAGTGTCTCGTTACCATCTTAGCAAATAGGATTAAAAACCGTTAAACTTGAGACGAGGCAATGGGTACAGTGCTAACATCGTGAGATACAGCACTCAATGGAGAAACAAGAGACATTGGGTGGTCGGACACTTGACACACGGACACAGATTAAATGGCACCTGGTTTGAAAGAAAAGAAAAAACTGGATTTTTTTAACAAATAAGTAAAAATATTAAAAAAAAAAAAAAAAAAAAAAAAAAAAAAAAAAAACATTGCAATATTAGAAAAATGCATTAAACAAAAAACATATGGTTAGGTGTCCTTTCCGATTTCAATCTGCATGGCTATATGTACCTTATTCATTAAGATATGTTGTTTTCAGTTTCAAGGAAAGGAACATTACCAACATACTTTGTATTCAAATTGGACTTGAATCCGACGTACCAATACAACTGAAGCGGTAATTGACTGTAAACCAAGCCAAGATTTACTGTACGAAATTTGATGGTGTGAAATGTTTACTGGTTTCATGACATGAGGAGCAGGGCCAAATTATATAAAACAGGAAAATGCTGACAATGCTTAAAATTCTATTGAAAAACCCACAAGGTATGCCCTCATGCGTAAAGTAAAAATGTATTAAATGAGGCAATTTGTTTTAAACAATGTTATTAAAAAGGAACTAATGGACATAATGAAAACCAAAAGAAAATGACAAAGATGCAACTGAATGCGACAGGGTAGGTGGTTAGCAATCAATAATTATAAAAGGACTTAGTAATGCGATAGTCGAGAAACCCTCAGTATGTGCAAACTGATCTTGATTTTCTGTAGATGGACAAAAAAACAACTGTTAAGCATCGTTGAGCCACCGAAATCCATATTTGAATAGAGGGAGGTGAAGGAATCAATCAGGTTGTAAGGAATAAAAACCCCAAAACCCATTAATATAGACTGCAATCGAGTACCGCGTAACAAACGTATTGATGTTAAAAATGCCGAGGTCCAAAAGGCACAGTAATTATTTACGAGGCGGAACAGAACCACGCAATTGAAAGTTGATGAAACCCAAGATTCGCAGTAAAAAAACCTTACGTAAACTATGAGATTATGCCATTCATTAAAAACATCGTTAACGTCATATCTAGAAAAACCTTCAACACTTCTCGTACAGTTAGTCAGTCTGAGTAATGAATAGCTTGGATGAGGCACCACCATCATGACGCTTTTGAACACTGGAGTTTTAAGCTTGGAAATAAACACCGGGGTTCCATAACAATACCGGGCCGGGTCCGCAATCGCAGGTTTAGATTTGGTGACGACAACAAGCGGTTAACTTACAGGATGCATGATGAAGAACAAATTAAGACAGATCAGTACCTCCATGAATTTTTGAAAAAGTACGGACCGAAAAGATCCACTAGGTGAGGGTTTTGGTTTTGAAAGGGTCCATTTTATTAGCAAGGTTTAAATCTACCATAGAGTCGCCGGCGTTAGTTTCCCCAGACAACTCCAATTCTGTCGGAGATGACCTCCGGTGTGTGAGTAGTCCAAAATTATGAAAATCCAATCACTATCTTCCAGTGGCTCATATTTGAGAGGTGGAAGCAAATACAAAGTTATATTTATGCCAATCCTCAGGTACAGGATCATTTAAATTAAGTCGCTTATCAACACGGCGAAAAATAACGCTCAATCGCAGACATAGGAACCCTAATTGCGTGTTTGCAAACATAAAAACTTACCAATAATATCTTTAAAGAATCCGTTTGCAAAAGAAAACGCAACAAAATTCCACACGAAAACGAAACGATGAACGGAAAGAATTGGGTCCTCCAACAGAGTGACCTCTTCCTCAAGAGGCGGACTGAGCTATGATATGAAGAACAATCAGAGCAAAAAGCACAAAAATGGAGACACGAATGCAAGCAAACGATTGGCGCAAAAAGATGCGTTGCTACGGTAAACAATATTGAATGACCACTTCTCTGCAGGGGGGGGGGCAAAATCTGGTTTTCTACGCGGGGCTATGAAACTTTGTTTAATTATAGAAATTTTTGTATTCATAATTTACTTTATAATTCATGCAATTTACTAAATTTGAAGTTTAAGAACAAAAATGTTACTAATTAGCATAATTAAATTAATTAAGTGTTTCTAGATCTCGGGCCATAACTTTTTTCGCCTTGTAAAAAGGTTGCTCCGGAAAATAAAAATCGGGTTTAGTAGAGCTTTGACTTCAAATTTGGACCCACCCAATAGTAATGACATTATATGTATACAACCTAAGGGGCCATTTTGTGGGAATTCTCTTAAGTTTTGATTTTTGGGGGGTCAAAGGTCTCACCAGCAATGAAAATAAAAAATCATGGATCCGGTTTCTATGGTGGCAAAACGAAATAAAAATACAAAATAATCTCTTCATTAGGTGCTCCTACTTGACCTACTAACACATGTTTAAGTCTTATTATTACACGAGTATTGGCAAATTAGTGAAAAAATGGAGCAACTTTGAATATTCACTGACGCCCATAATTAACTTGTTGACATTTGACCTCATTTACCGGATTTAATGAACTGGAAAACTCTGTAATTGAGTCATTTTTGCAGGCGTTACTATGTCTGAACTTTTCAGACTTTCCTATATTAATCAGTGAACTACATTTGTGCTAGAGATATTGTAAATAGACATTCATTTTGAACTAGATCTCCCTTAAGGGAAATGGTTTGTTTCTTGGTTTGTGGTACTTTATTCTGTTTCAGGGCGCCAGGAATATTGAATTGAAATATACTAGTTTTAAATTAGGGTGTTGAAATGCAGAGTTATACATGTTTGTTAATGCTTCTCAATTTGGATGTTGTAGTTGATAACCAGTGAGCTGATTTCTATGCTCATAAATGATTTTTCGACAATTTAAAAAATTGCTATTTACTTCATATATATAATGTGATGTTGGCTTCCAGATTGCACATTGCACATGATTACAATAATTAGAAGTTTTTCCTATTTCTCCAGGTAAAAATAGTCACAGATAGGTTGATAATGGAATCGGTATGTCACCGGGCGCTTCGTACTTGAAATATAGCAAAACAAGGTTTCAACCATTATTTCTTTATCGGAGGATATGGACACTTTTGTTCTAGTCATGTCGCTATAGGTGCAATGCTTGTGGAGTTGACTTAGGGTATTCCGCTTTTTGTTTGGTAGGGGGGTTGTATATATTTGGATATCTATTTTTAAAGCAAATTAGCACAGTTTTTGAAGGGCGCCCCAATGTTTCAAAATTGGAGATTTACACGGTTGCATTGGTAACTGGCTAGTAAACTATACCTGTGAATGGTTAAGCTCGAAAATGTCTATGTGTCAAAACGAAGAATTTTGTACTAGAACAATTACTATCGGGGATCCCCGATAAATAATTCAACGGCTGCTGGAAAACGGCCTTCTTTTCTAATGTGAAATAGCCGGGAAAATAGCGCCCAGTACGTGTCTACGCTAATCAATTGGTGTTTTACTAGTTCGGGCAAGTCAGTTAGAGGGGTTAGGTTCTCGAGGTCGCACTATTTCCTCATGGAAGGACATAAACGTAGCATTTCCAGCTCTGCCGTAAGTCCAATCTGGGATACCAATTCCTAATTACAAAAGCGGTTCATTTGTGCTAAATACCATTTTTTAGGCATTCTCTTTCGCAGGTATAGTTTCCTAGACAATTACCAAGGAACTGTGCAAAAATATCAAATTTTGAAAAATGGGGGCGCTATTCAAAAAAGGTGACAATATTGCTTTAAAGACGCGGGCAGCAAAATTCTTACTCCACCTGTATGTGGAGTGTCCACCAGTATGTGGAATGTCCACCTGTATGTGGAATGTCCACCTGTATGTGGAATGTCCACCTGTGTGTGGAATGTCCACTGGATGTGGATTTATATTGGGCAAACTTGCTTTCAGGAATCACCGGGAGTTCTTTGCTGTAGGTACTACTCAGGGACGTTCATGTTAAAACTGTTGCTTCCCTTAATACGTAGGCCTGAATCCTCGTTATCTAAAACCTTGAAGGGAATAAATTATGTAATCATTCTTGGATGTTGACAGATAACGCAAATGGTTGTCTACATGTTGTCCTTCTTCTTGTCTGGAGTTGGTAAGGTGTTATCGTAAATGACTGTTGTGAAGAAATGGTAACAAAATCCTAAATCTGCTCTTCAAATACACCCATTATTTCCCCTTTATTAAATTGCTAGGGTTAGGTCATATAAACAATTTATATATAAGTTTTGTGAAAATAGACACCAAAGCATTTTAAAGAGGTTCTTTTGGAAGATGCCATTTACGGCTTTTTTCTAGACGTAAAAAAAGTCGGATCCCGACTTTTAATAGTAAAAAAAAAGCATTGGAAATACGACTTGTTACGCTTAGCCACTTCCAGGGGTTCTTATATACAAACAATTTCAATACAACAGTGCAAAAAAAATGGATTCGATGAAAAATAGGGGGCCGCGATTTGTTGACAATTTGAAAAAAATCGCTGATAGCGGCTTTTAAGCTAGGGAAACAACTTGCATCACATATTACCTGAATCAAAGCAACTTTTGACCCACGTACACACCAAAATTTTACTTTTTTAACCATTTTTACAGTTTTTACCCCATAACTCCGACACTATAAGCCGTAGATAGTGTAAACCATACCTTTATAGAATCCTTGTGATCTGAGAAAGTGTAATATGCTTTTCAACATGGTTGGAGCATTTTAAAATTTTGACCCCCTGTATAACCTTGCAACCCAAGCTGAGGTCCATTAAGGGGGGGGGGGTGGCAAGTGCTTCCATCAATTTTATGGATTATCAATGCCTAAAGTACTTGTGTGCAAAAATTTTATCCGGAAGCGCACACTCTTTCACTACAGTCCCCTGCTACAATAGCTGTTTGGAGATATAGCAGGCAAGAGGCCTGCGGAGCACCATATTCATTAGGAAAATAGAATATAAATGGTATGCGTGCAGGCTTAATACCACTGAACTGGTTTTACGAATATGACGCGAGACATCACTGTAAAATATAGGTCAAATGTACGGCGTGTGATGTGTGATCCTTTAATTCTATACAGGATTAGCAGAAAGCGATAAATCATGCCACCAATAAAATGGCTATTCTAACACCAAACAATGATTGAATTATTTTGTTCTCTATTCTTGCCCCGCTCACATCCCATTGATTGATATAATTAGCTGCACACACAGTCGAAAAACAGGATTTAAACAAACCCTTTAGCAAAAATCTTGAAGCTCATTTCAAAATGATTGATTTCTGTAAATTTACCTCCCAAACTCCAAGATACTTTAAAACTATATCTGTAGGAGATGATTACACTGCATTTTGATCGCTTGCAGGACTTGATATTACTGCAGGATGAGAATGGAACTACTGATGAATTTTAAGTTTATATTTTTTTCACATAACCTACAGTTGTATTCACATCTAAAATAACCACCATAATTAGGTCCCTCAAAATGTATGAACCCTTAACAACACCTTTATCACCCTCCCATACAGACTGTGAAGGGGTTAATTAAGTACTGATCGTCGGCGTCTGCCTGCTTCTGCTTCTCCATTTCACTGATCTTAATTGTATTTCAAGGGTGTATGAGCGTACATTTTGAAACTTCCTTGATTTCACTCTAACTTTCAGGGATTTAAAAGTTAACCCTTTAGGTGTAGTTAGTAGGGACCAATCAAAGTAGATTTATAATTAAACTCCATTGCCTTAGATTCAATCATACTAGATTTGAATTTAAATCTAACATGATTTAATGTCAATGTAATAAAGTTTGGTCCGTAACTACAATCCTAATTTTTAAATCCCTGAAATTTATAGTAATAAACTAGTCCAAATGATGTCCTGGGTGATTAGGTATGCCGGACTAACTTGGGAAACTAGTGCTTACTAGTTACCTGATTATACTTTGATCAATACCAAATTGGCCTAATACGACAAAAATAGCCCTCCTTTAAAAATTACACACATGCATTGCGTATAGGGCAGACAGTGCTAGTATGTAACTTTTAGAAAATCCTGCCAATTTAGTACTGAAGTATAGTCAGGTGGCTATAAGTTAGTAAGTACTAGTATAGCCCCAGTTTAAGTATTTTTAGAGTAAGATAAGTTAGAATCAACTATAAAATCGGCGTAATAAAGTACATCAGTATAATACTGGGGTTGGTTATCCGAAAAAATATCGCGAAAAGGGCAGCTGCAGGTGACCTTGGTGCGACACGTCGATAAACCGACTGTTGTGATAATTTGCGGCTATAGTCCGTGTCTCAACCTCGGTGCAGTGACGTCAGCGCGAGATTTGTAGATCGCAATTGTAATCGCTCGCGCTGACTTGAAGTGACGGCGCTTTTACGCGCGCGAACAAAGGCGGCATTTCTCGACGCGGGAGGAAATGTTGTGACATCACTGCACAGAGATAGAGACACGGACTATAGTCTCTAGTAAACTCTACTTTGTGTAGAGCATCACCTTACACGGCATTTGAACTACACAGTGGTACCCACAGTAACGATTACGAATTTGGCAACCCATACAAATTAAACATTACATGAGGTGCATTTGCGCACCTTATAGATTGTAGACCTTTTTACGTATAACTGCTTTCCAATAACTATCTTCCAATGCACTTTTTCATATAATAAAAAAATGTAATTGGTTCGTAATTCAGTGTTCAAGAAAGTATTCAAATACAATTATCTTATCAAGAGAGAGTCGTATTGCTAGAGCTATGCGACAATGTTTATTGTTTAATGGTATCTGGCTACATTTACCGCCTCTGTGGATATAGCCGGGGGTGATAGGTGTCAATTTTTTCAGTATTTGCGATCAAGAAAACTTTCCGAGATATTAGTCACCCGTAAGCTATTATATGTCACCAAAAACGAAATGTTGCTCATTTTTCTTCAAAGGCTATGGTATTTTGAATAAAAGACTGGGTTCTTTCTTGTTTTTTTTCTCAATATCAATTTTATTCAATTAAACATGAGCGTGCTACTCAAAGCTATTTACAATAAAATAAATTACAAAGACATGCTTTTAAAGATATGATGGTACAGAAAAAGAGAATCAGTAATAACTCTAGAATTCTAGCAATAATTAACTGAAAATGATACAAAATTTATTGTGTTCTGTACGCATGCATTATTGAATGCGTTTCAATGTTTGAAAATTTGACTTCATTACCAGGCTGAGTTAAATTCAAAATTCAACAATAATAGCATAGACATGCCCATGGGCAAAATCGTTACCCTTTCTGGTAGCAGTGCCGTTATGTTTAGCTTTAGGAAACTTTGTTAAGATACTCAATCGATCATAGCGACTGTAACCATGCCTATCGGTTTTTAGCCAGCCCATCAATCAATATAGCAAACACACGTTAATGTCGCCCGTTGTTAAGTATTTACCCACCTTGTTCAATCTCAACTTGCAGTGATGTTTCTTTTGAGAACACTTTTTCTTTTCCAGCTGTTTTTCGATATTGCAAGGAGTACTTACACCTTTGTCGAGAGTTATTTTGAAAAGGCAGTGCACGTTAGAAAGTGTACAGAAGCAGAAAATCAAATAATCAATATTTACATATATATCTTTCACCATGAACTTGATATCATATATGTAGTGTCAAGTTATCATCGTCAAACACTCTTTATGTGTAAGTGTATTGGCATTTCAAAAATCTTAAAACTTACTTTTGTAAGGTTATTTGAGTCTTTAAAACATCTCTACAAATATTTCGCCCCACAAAATTGTGGCGAATTTATGAAAATCTGTTAGGGATCTTGTTGAAAATTCTTTGAGAATGCCATTTATTATATTCATACTGTCAGTGCTTTACTAGATTGACAACCGTATGAATGAATTGTTTGCCTTAATTAAGTTATATAAGAACATATATATACATTTTGGTAACCTTCCAAAAAAAAAATCCTGTGGTCAAATCACTACAGAGTATGCAAAAAAATGCAACAATCGCTAAATATATGTACCATATGAAGGCTTAATTATGCTTTTATCCATTCCCGGATAGAGGCATAATTAAGCCTTCATATGGTAAATATTAAGCCTTCATATTGTAGGTCTTCACATGAAGAAATCATGTGGTCAAATAATAATAATAATCAAGGTTTATTTTAATCTCAAATCGTGGCATATAGGCCAAATTGCTAGAGACTTTACAACTTAATAATTACTAGACAGAAACAATGCAACTTGGAGGCAGCAGCTTAAACAGCGCCATATTGCAACATTCAAACACACTACACGAAACGCACACCGGATGGGTAGTGCAAGCTTTCGTGGTTCATTTGCCCATTTCAAATGAACCATGGAGAAAGTGGCATTCAGGTTTTAATCAATATCAGCAAGTGGTCCCACTGAGATTCGATCCGAGGACCCTTTGCTCCAGAGGTAAGCTTGCTAACCACTAGACCACGCCAAATCACTACAGAGTGTGCCAAAAATGCAACATTCAGAAAAAAAATCTTTATGTCAATCTTCACTAAACATATGTACCACATAAAGGCTTAATTATGCCACTATCCATTCCTGTTAACCCCATCCCATTTGGATTTTCTCTAATTTCCTTTAAAATTGTCCAAATTCATCGGGGAAAAGTTTTAAGTAGATCTAAACTGTTCTACGAATGGCATTATATCACGTTTTCTTCAAAGTACTAATGTTGCATTTTTTGGCACACTTTGTACTTTCACATAATCAACAGAAACCGTATTCATGTTCCATGCATCTCTTTTGGTAGAAAACCTCTTTATACTCGAGGTGCTAAAATCATTTCCTTGACCTTGAATCGAACATGGGACCTTACGCATACTAGCAAAGCGCTTTGACCGTCTTAGCTATCGAGTGTTGATGCCCTTGAAGTGCAAGATACTCGTGAATGGGTATTTCAGTTCAAATGTATCCTTTTCGTTTCAATACAGACAGATAATGTTGATTTTCAACATCAACATTCAGAGAGGTCACTGTGAGCGGTTTTCCACTCTCATTAAAATTTCAGTCTGGTTATGAAGTTTTGAAAAGAAATGTAATTTTGGCTACAAATATCTACTGCTTTTGAAGTAGACAAGCTTATAAATACCGCCTCCAACTAAAATATTGAAAATATAAAAAACAAAACAAACAAACGAAACAAAAACAAAAACCGAGTATCCTTCTCTATGGATGACAAAATTCAACAATTAGTGTCTCTTCTGTATTGAGGTAAAAGAGATATACAAAATGAAGAACAAAGAAGGTTTTGGGTGATTTATTTGAAAATAATTATTTAAAATTTGGCCATTGTTTTGCTTGTGACACCAAACATATTATCACGTGAGAGTATCATTTTATCAAGGAACTTCTCAAAAAGTTTACATATGCGCTCTCCTTTAATGGAGTAGAAATGGGGGTGAATATTGACACTTTTGAATCGGGCTTTATGTAACCTCACCTCCAACCTTCTTTGTGCACCTTCTTCCTAACCATAATAACTGACTTCTATTTCTATCGATGTATATACAGTAATGTGTTCATCTCTGTGTTCATATACAAATATACATTAAACTTTTAAACATTTTAATGCACGACAATTTAAGAAATTTCCTTCAGGCAGTGAGAAAAATGCGTAAACATTAACTAATAAATCAATATTTCTCAACTCGTATGCTTTACTGATTTATCAGTTATTTCCTTATTTACGTGGACAGATTGAATATACCTTACCGTTACATATTGTATGTCATCAAAAATAGTTCAAAAACAACAAACATAGGTTATCTCCAGAAAACACAGATATAAGACCCAATAGTATATAACACAGACGTGGCAAAAATCGATTTTTAAAAATTTCTGGTGGTATCTTGGCGTTTAGAATATCGATTTTACACCTGTATTTAAAATTACATAGTTATAAATATAAGTTTCATACGTGAGACGTTTAAGCTCTCTAAATCTTATAAACATAAAGATTTATTCACAGTATTCAATCAACAGTTGAATAAGATACTAATGATGAATACTCGGGAAAGGCGGATCAGAGTCTTGTCATGTGCCACATAGCGAGCTGAGAATTAGAAGGTTCTGAGATTTTGGGTGTTTTGTCAGCTATAAAATTATATATAATTTGTTTAGATTTTCAAAAGGAAATCTTTCTTTAAAGGTTCAACCTTCGCTATTTTTATATTTTTTGTTAACTTTAAATGTCCATATCTCAAAATGACCACAATGTCATTTAGAACTTGTAATTATCACCTCACGATTTCTAGAAAAGTGCGCCCCAATTTTTCGCAACACGTTTTCGCCTACTGAGAATGATTTCTAACAAATTGAATCCCACTTGAAGTGAATAAGCCCAAAAACGTCTTTAGGTAATAAAAATTTGATTTAGTATTTTAAAATCCAAGTTCAATGTTTGAGTTTTTTCTGTTTGTTTGTCCAATAAACCTTCCAAACGTTCTTGGAAGGTGTTCTACAACCATTCCATTGCAAATTTAGAGAAATGTACCGTATCCTCAAAAAAATCTCCTTAGCTCTCTTAACAACTATATAATGGTGTTAAGAGCAAATGGATATGCACATGAATCAGTGAACGAATTATATATGATCCGTTGCTATTTCTAAAACATCGTTTTAAGATTGACTTGTAAAACACCATTTCCTGAAATGAAATTTTGTCAAGATCAGTCGAAAAATATCCTCTTATTTCTTTATAGCAGAGGAAGGTAATATTTTCTTACACCATTTCATTAGTAACAACAAAGGCACTTAATAATTGATTTTAACAATACACAGATTGGAAAAGTGTCCTAAATACATTAAGGCCCCGAAGAACCGCTTCCATTCACAAAATCTGCATTTCAAAAACGTATATTAAACCCATTTTTCTTTGTATTACTGTATATGCGTGCAAAATTCAAAGCACGCATTAATCCCTATAATTAGATAATATGTTTCACCACCACGTTCATTTTAAGACTTCTTAGTCATTTCTTTCAATCAATGTATTTTTTTGTAAAATGACCATCATACACGTTTCATATAAACAGCTACGGCATAACCTATTGACCTAGATCAGGGTTAGAGCTCGTGTATTTGTATTTAGAAAAACACGCCAGCGAAAGATCATGAACAAATTTTTGAGCAGGACTTGATGTCATTTTATTCCGGCGCTCTGCCAGCATACTGATAGAGGAATAATACAGGCATATTTTAGGTGTCAACATCTTTCTGGACAATGTACTGTAAACGAAGTTATAACCTTTCTAATATAAAGTATTCTAGAATACGATTAATGATTAAACATGATATAAATCATTTAAAACATTTGTGTTTCTTCTTAAATGTATACTTTTAAATTCCAGACATATATGACAACCGTGTTGTATCTTGATCTTCGCGATCACCGTCAAACATTGTGTATTGAATACCTCACTCGGCGAGTCTAAGCAGATGATATCTGACATCCAGCAATAAGGAATGTAATCTATTTTGTCAAACTTTTGCACATATATCGTTCGAATACATTTGACACATCTTTGCCATGCAATATATTCTCCATTATTTAGTCCTGATTTCCTTTTTATAGTCAAAGACAACATTATAAAAACAGTGATTCGAAATTGAACATCTTTTTAAACACTTTTGTACAGTATTTTTATAAACATTTATTAACCCACTGAGGTCTACAAACATTTCTTACAATATTTCTGATTGGCTCATTACATGATATAACATAATATAACCTCTGAGTAACCAATCAAAATAGACCTTCTGTATATCTGTACAAACCATAAGCTTTTCTTATCGTGTGTCTGATTGGTTAAACTCACCATATATCTCTATGTATAACTGTATAACCAATACAATCGGCCGATAGACCTCAAGGGTTAAACATCGAAACAATTTAATTCTCAACATGTTTAATACATACATAAACACCTTATATCTTGACATGTTTAATATCTGCACATCTTACATCTACACACCTTTGCTATCAAAACACTATCTAGACATGTTTAGGTATTTGATGCCAAGTGTTTATTCATTTGATACAAAGTGTTTAGGCGTTTGATGCCAAAGGTTTATGGTATATCTATTGTCCAAACACTACTTTGCACCACGTGTTTAAGCACGTTTTTTTACAGGAAAAATGTCGCGGTACAGAGGCGGTACAATCACGGTGCGCATCTACCCTGAGGTAAGACGCAACCATCCGAGTTTAACCCTGACTGACAATCTAATCGCAACCTTAACATACATAATATATAGCATTTACATAACACTTTGCTTAAAACAACTGTTCAACATCAAATAGTAATGTTTAAGCGATCAAGTTAATGATGCTTATCCGCTACATGTCTCAGTGTATGATACGTGAGAGACTTTTACTTACATTTTACTGGGACTAATATTCTAAGAGGATATGAAGCTCTCTATTCACTTTGTGTTAAATGTATACATTCACGTGTGACTCGGCCACTATATCAAATCTTTGCGATCAAACTACATCTTTTGATTGGATATAGTGGTGTATTCATTTTGCTTATTATATTCCTCATGCTGTTTTAGCAATTTATTTCTCCGTATAACAGAGGAAATCCTAAATTGTAAATTAGCTGTTACTAATCCAAAATGACAAATTTGTAAAAGGTTGCCGAAAAAAAGTAAATCGATACACCTACTTTTGTAAAGCGGTAAACATACGTTTGTTCTCAAACTACTCCTACAAAATTGATGAAAAAACTCAAAAAAGTCGATTGTTTATTTTCTTTCATGTATTTCCGGTAAAATTTTAGCATTAAATTTAAGAAATTAAATTTGGTTTTCCTGCAAATTTTTACAATTATTTTTGTAGAAATCAGGCCGAGGCACACCAGAACGGTATATCTGTGTGTGTGCTTCCTATCCAATAATAGGTATATTCATTTGGTTCGAATATTAGGATTAGGTACAGTGGTGATCTGATATGAACTGATCTTGTGCACTGCAAAGTATGTGTGTGTATTGTCTTACCCAGATTGCTCAAAAGCAATGTTAAGAATCTTTGTAAATGTACATAGACTTTTTCATGTGCTCTTCATTTTACGGATTTATCAGATTTCATCCTCCTACCTCGGCATTTATGTGTATAGAACGTATCATCAGATAGTGTAAAACTTAACAAAAAAGTGATGGTTTCATTTAGACTTTCTAACGTCCTAGGATTTAGCAGTACACTGAATATTGAATTTTGTATGTTTACGAAGAAATAATTATTCCAGTTCGCATCCAGCATGTTTCTGATGCAAAATATGTTGATGCTGATATATTATACTAGGGTGCAAACCATTGTTTAACCCAGAGTTAAGTTTTCATTAATCCCTAAGAAAAAAACAATTGTCTCAAGTCTCATCTATTTTCAAACTTGCCCTTTATCAAAGCGTAAGGCCGCTATTATTGACCTGATACTTATTTTAGTATACGTCCACTGTTTCTGAACTATATGACATGGTGTGATTTTTTACAATGTTTAATATACATAATATACATTGCAATGTTTAATATATATACAAATGATAATTGATAAATCTATCACAATTTTTATGTACATAAATTCAAATGTCTATCCAATAAAATATGATTTCACTTTTGAAGTATACATGGTAGATGTGTATCTTACATAGACATTAATATAAATTAAAACATTTGATCTTATAATGGTACATTTCAATGTAGCCACGACAACACTTTCTACTGAATATGTTTTTAGTGTCAAAGGTCAGACCGATATCTTTTTTTGAACAAAACATGTTTAAAACAGGCCAACATTTCGTGTACAATGCTTTTTACTTGTTGCGCCGAAGCAGCAATATTTAATGTAACAAAATCATATATTTTTTTTTTAGTATTGACTGAAAATTATTGGCAATGTTCGGCTTATCTAGCATGATGTGAATTTGTGGCTAAGCTTATTTTGTCCTATTTTACTTTCCGGCGGAGACCATTCCATGTTTTCAAGTTGCGTTTTGCTTTGTTGAATATTTTCTACAGCACCCCATCTAGTGAGTAATAGTCACTAGTCCTTCAATTTCTTGAGGCGCCTCGAGATCAAACTTATCCGGAGGTCGCTCCTTGACGACCTTGACCTCTTCTGGTTGCTGCAGGAGCGGACTTATGTGATCAGCCAACCTTGCTTGTCAGTTTCCATAACTAGAAAAGAAGAAAATAATCTAAATAAATATGCAAACCAACCACCACACACATACCACGTCCTAAACCCTCTTAACGGATCCCCCACTCCCACGATCCACCAATACACAATATAAACCACACACCTACCCCAGCCATCACACACACACCAACCATGCCCCACCCACACACACACACACCCCCACACACACATACACACATACACACACACACAGGTCCACAGCCCGCGTCACTTGGCGAAGGAAATTTTTTATCATGCTGATTTTGACAACAATATATGTAACACAAACGAAAATTTTTAAATCGCCAAATGACTCGAAGTAATCGAAATGTTGACATCGAAATAGGGGCGATCTATGCGCATTTACCTTGTAGCTCGTCTGGAACGTTATTTTCTACCACACGAACAGTTCCTGCCAGCAAACTTGCTCCAGAACGATGGCGTCCTTTAAAGTGGCGTCATGTCTCTTGACTACCGAAAAGCGTCGATGATAATAGACATGAACATGGTTGAGTAAAATAATCCCTGAAATATAACAAGACGACTTTCATTATAAAACGGACCTTAAAGCGATATTAAGCACATTTTTTGGAAGGTCGCCCCAATTTTTCAATTTGGGAGATTGTTAACACGGTTGCATTGGTAACTGGCGAGTTACTATACCTGGTGAATGGTTAACATGTCTATGTAGTCACAAACGAAAGAATTTTGTAATATGAATAATTATTATCGTGGATCCCCGATAATATTCAACGGCTGACGCTGCTGAAATGGCCTTCCAATGTGAATAGCCGGAATAGCGCCATGTACGTGTCCTACGTCTCATCCATTAGTTGTTTACATAGTTCAGGGAAGTCAAGTTGGAGGTTATTTTTCTCGAGGTGGCACTCATTCATCATGGACGGACATAAAGATAGCATTTCCAGCTCTACCGTTAGTCAAGCTGGGATCCCCATTCTATTCCAAAATCGCTTATTTGTGATAAACACGCATTTCTGAGCATTCTCGCTCGCAGGTAAAGTTCCTCCTAATGACGTAACTGTGCCAAAATATCAATTTTGAAAATTGGGGGCGCTCATTCTTCAAAAAATGTCCAATATTGCGTTTAAGGATAACCTTTTAAATAACTAAGGATTGAGGGCGAATGAGAGAATCTTTCAATGTTAAGCTATCTTTCTCAACGAGAAAAATAAGGCAAACTGGTAAAAACATGATTTTGATCTGAATCAAGTGCCCTTTTCTTTTTTTCCCTGCTAAATATTTACAAAACACTACAGCATATCATTACAGTAGTTTGCTATATTGGTTTGATCCATTTCTGAATGTAAGAAAAAAAAAACCCACAAAAATCTAATAGTAAAATGAGGTATCATGCGTGTTTTTAAGATTTGTGATAAACAATTACCCCAGTGACAAACGTAACTGTCACTTAACATTTGTGATTCTTCTCAGATCGTATGCAGTGGCAGCTTGCCATTTGTACCACATAATCCGTACTTGAATGTCATTGCATTCCAAAGTATTCAAATGATACGATGTGGAATACTATAGACAATTGAACATTTCTGAGATAGGTGGCGCCCTTTCTTAATTTGAGCGTGTCAGGCAGTACGCGATGTGTCCAAAGCTGAAGGTTACTCTTACTATACTGTAACGCATCTGCAAGGTAATTACTATTTTTGTTTTGCTGTTGAACTAAATTAGCAAGCTGCTATAAATGTAGATAACTTTCATCCTTAAAACAAGATGAATGTCAAAGGACATCGCCCGATAAGGAAGAGACGCCCTCTATAGTTTTCACGAGAACAGATGAATTTGAAATGTTCCTCATTATAGAGCGGCGTGCTCAAAATTTAACCTTTGAGGGTATTAAAAATATCACTTTACATTAAGTTAAGAAGTTGTTCTAATGTAAAATTATGTTGAAGGCTCAAAGGGCATTGTGGTTCTTGGAGGCTTAAAGGGTAATGAAGTGACATTGTGGTTATTGGAGAAACATCATTTTCGTATGTTTTCTGGGGCGTGACCACCCAATGGAATTGCAAAAAACAACAACCACCTATTACATTTCATACCACATAGAGTTAACCTGCTCATGATGTAAATAGCGCAGTCAATTCAAGTGACCTTTCCTAAACGGCTGACCCGTGTAGCCTCTTGTAGTTTATGACAAAAGTTCTATCTAAACATCACTTTCAGCCTCAGGCTCCATACCAAAGGGCAGCTTTGCAAAATCGTCTTAACTGGTCATTGAAATGGAGGCATTCTCTAAGCTCTGCTTTTTTCTAGATAGCATGACCCTGAAGTTTCTCAAACTTTTCTATTTTTTTCTCGACAGAAGTGCATTTTAGGGATAAAAATACCTTACATAAATGGTAGAATAGTTTTAAAATATCAACCTAAAATAGATGGTAAATTATATCTATTATGGGCCTCCTTCTCTCCGGCGATGTCCTTTGCGACACTATTAGTTATTCCCTGTTTGTTCATGCAAAAAGGTATCAATGGGTTTGGTGCCGAAAAACATTGATTTTTTTTTCATGCTGCATGAAAGCAAACAGGGAATAACGAATTCAGTAGACATGAATTTACTAACAATATTGTTAAACATAATTATACTAATTACTTAAATTCTAAGACTAATAGCTCAACATTTTTGTCTTGGCCTTAGTATGATACGTTTCATTCAGCTCTTCCAGAAAACTGATACATGTATCAAGTTACTTTTTCAAATGATTTTTATCATCTTTGATCCAAATCCGCGTTCATCCAACGTGCTTGGTGACTATGGCAATTGATTTGAGCCAGAAGGAGGCATTTATAGATTTTCAAAGAATACCCTATAATTCTTCCCACATAACCGCTTCACCCCATATGAGGCATTAGTATGCAAAACATTTTACACTGATGAAACTTTAAAAAAGCAAAACCGTTTGCCTAAATCTAAGGCCATTTTTTTTTGCAAAATGACCTCTGACCCGTAGTACAATGCTCCATCGATACATGCTGTGCTCACAAGACTTTTGACCATTATCTGGGCACACTCCATATGAAGCTTGGTCAGTGGTTATTGTGACAAATTCAGCTCAGAAGCGGCATTTTGAAAATACATATTAGAGGCAATCCCACGTGACCTATTACCTCAATCGGAGCATACCCCATATGAAGCTTTTGTCGGTGGTTTTTTGCGATGAAGTGATCGGCATTTGAAACATTTGTAAACAGTATATGCGTATTTAAAGGTGGCCAACTTCAAAGGTGCAACGAGAGATTTTGGGGCACCCATATATTGTGCCAAATGTAGTGATTTCATATAGATAAGACCACCAATAGATTTCTTAACTTGTCTTTAGTTACAGAAATGCCTTGAAAGTGAAAACAAAAGGCGATTTTCATTTGCTCAATTTCGATATAAAACATAGGCTGAATTTAGTATTTGCTCCTATACGAAATTAGAAATTTCACAGTTTTTTGTACCAAAGAAATATTTTTTTCAGCTTAGTCCTTTCACATGGGGTCATTTTTGCAAAAAGCTTTACATTGGTGCAAAAATTAGAATTTTCATATTTTTAGGGACACCTGTTATATGAAATCTCTCGTTGCACCTTTAAGGGACTTTCGGCACCACACTTAACACGTTAAATCGCAAAGTCTGGCAAGGGGTGACTTCAAAACTCAACCGGCGGTTGGATCGTGTTTCTTTGTTTGGAACAATGGAAACCCGTTCGAACCGGCAAGCAACCGGTGGTTGAGTTTTGAAGCCGCCCCACACACTGTAACTAGCCTCAATGCTATCTGTAAAGAAATTCATTAGGGTCGTGCACAACTACTTTTTGACTATGAAATTTTAAATATTACAGAAATCGTTATTTGTTATCAGTACATGATAATATAAATATATCATAAACGGTCAGATATTAAGTAATATATGAAAACGTATAAAAATCATTGTAATTAATTTCAATGGATATTCTTTTGTATTCAAAATTTTATAACAGTGACCAGTAGGTCAAAAGTTCAATTGACCTCACAGCACTCAATTCAAATCCACAATCTTCAACGTTTTATGACCATGTTCTTAATCACTTTTCAATAGGAGGTAATTGGGTGTTGAATGGGATGGTGAATAATCAATACTAACAGCCATGCAGTAAATGTTAGTGTGAACTTATCAGATACTAAATTTACACACAAAATATAAACTTAAAGTCGACAGTGTAGAGAAAAAGTCGACATATAAGAGTGGTACTGCCAGAAAAATGAAATTTTGAAGTTTAATATGGAAGGATTTTCATGGAAAACAGGAGGCTAACGACTTCAGAGGAAATAAGTGAGATATGTGGTCATTTGAGGTCAGAAGCAATGAGATAAAGCAATCAGTGGAGGTGTGTCTTCTGTTGCAAATGCTGATTGGCACTTCTTCATGTTCTTTGTGTGCAGAGTTACAGTGTGCCCCAACCGACTTTGTTCTATATCAGCTGGTATGTAGAAAATGAGTAAATTCAGTAAATCTTGCTTGACCTACCTGTACAATACAATAGAAAGAAAATATAACCATTCCAAACTCTCGTCCAGAGTCTCTCTCGAAGTTGCTGAATCGAAATTTGCCTAGCAAGGTAGTTATCAAGGATTCTGAAGTGGCCAACAAGCTGTGGTAATCCACTGTGTCCGCTCCCCTTGGTAAGATAAGTATTAAGGGACCA
Organism: Ophioderma brevispina; assembly: GCA_023653785.1. NCBI lineage: Eukaryota > Metazoa > Echinodermata > Ophiuroidea > Amphilepidida > Ophiodermatidae > Ophioderma > Ophioderma brevispina. Next base: position 59,856 of record JAMKCH010015434.1, on the reverse strand, counting down.
AAACCAAGAAACCAAACCAAACAACTATGGTGTGAAGTAAATATAGGTTGGACGCCATTCGCAGGGCTTGTACGGGTTTCCCATTGTTGAAACGGTAGTCAAATGCCAGCATGAGGTTAACCTTGACCATACCCATCAAAGAGGCCACCGCTGCTGATGTAGGCCGTAAGTTTTGTCCAAGAGGCGAGACGTTTTTGGAACAATTCTTGACATCTACAAGCGAAATAAAATGAACAAAGTAGAAAACTTGTACTTAGTAAAAGGTTCTGTGCTTTTTTTAGAGTCTTAGTTGGGGCGGAATCTAGGAGTGGGGAATTCATAATACAAGGGTAAAAATGAAAATGCTAGGACTGCTGTACAAAGTTAAACCAAAGTGTTCGTCTTGTTTCCAAGATTAGAAAAAGGTACACGTTGTACTACTTACAACGTATGGAAATGGAGAATATAAAACAAATTCGAAATTCGTTAAAGCCATTACCAGGTTACATCTTTAATATTGCTCCGAATCTTTAAAAAATGGGCTCAAATTGTTCATCTTTCCTCAAAGACAAAAAATATTTTGTACTGGGGCCTTATTTAAGAGGAGTGTTTTCGTTCTCCCCCCCCACTACAGAAAAGGTTTAACACCTGTGGTAGTTAGTTATAGACCCTCTACAATCTACATCAATGCTAGGAAGTAGTACTCTCAATTGTGTTATCACTTTTCATATGGGCATGAGTTTACACAGGGGTCAATTTTCTAAAATGCCCCAAATTCCTGTTGAAAATGGTAATGCCATATTGGTCATCTAATCATATGGATTCCAAAACGTAATGCATGCATGCAACATCATACATACATACATACATACATACATACAGCATACATACACGCATACATACATACAACTACATACCCATACATACATCATAACACCATTATCAGAATACCCATACATACATACATCACACATACCATACATACAGACATACACACAGCACAATCCTTACAACCGCTACAACATTGTGGGAGTTTTTTACTGAAAAATCTCTAAAAAGACACTTTTTAGACATTTTTTCAGAAAAACACTTGGTTTTCATTTCAAAACATATAAGGAAGAATTTCAAACCTATATAGTTTTGAGATTTTGTCTCGTTAAAAAGACACTTTTTAGACATTTTTTTTACTTTTTTTAAAAAAAAAAAACTTTTTCATTTTTTTTCTAGTTTTTCTCACTTCTTTACCAAGAGGAGTGCGGCCGCAGCCTATATAGTTTCTAAACTAGAAAAATCCTCTTTTCTACTCTTTTACGGAAATACTCAATACTAGATTACAGTTATTCCTTATAGGACAATTCGTAAATAGTAACTCTAGTAAAAAATACTGTCCCACAATGAAGTAAAATACACCACAATGTAAAAATACTCCCACAATGTCGCTTTATAATTAAAAAATCCTCCCACAAGTATCTCTTTTAAAGTACACACATAATTACATACTGCGTACTACAATACATACATACATACATACAGACATACACACATCATACCTACATACCCCACACATACTACATACATACACAAACTCCTTACGAGGGCTACATTGTGGGAGTTTTACTGAAACAAATCTCTTAAAAAGACACTTTTTAGACATTTTTTCAAACAAATACACTTTTTCAAAACTATATAAGGAAAATTTCAAACCTATATAGTTTTGAGATTTTTCTCTCTCTTAAAAAGCACTTTTTTAGACATTTTTTTACATTTTTTGTCAGTTTTTTTTTTTCATTTTTTTTCTAGTTTTTCTCACTTCTTAGCCAAGAGGGATTGCCGACCGCAGGCCTATATAGTTACTAAACTAGAAAAATCCCTTTTTCTACCTTTTACGATAACCTCAATACTAGATTACAGTTTATTCCGTTATGGACAATTCGTAACATAGTAACTCTAGTAAAAATCCTCCCACATGACTACAATACACCCAAAATGTAAAATCCTCCCACAATGGTCTCTTTATACTAAACAAAAAATACTCGCCACAATGTATCTCTTTAGTACAACACCTAATCACCTACATGCATACATACATACATACATACATACAGATGGGAGTAAGAACATTAATCTCCCAACATTATGGTGAGGACAAAGCAACAGCAATGAAGGCTACCATTTTTGTAGCTTGCATTGTTCTTTGACTTGGATAACCGCCATCTTTGTCGTACAAGGTATGTATCCCTCCTAGAAAGACTCGAATGATACTCTAACTCTGCCAGATTATCAATGGATTTAACGTAACTTTTTCCCGCCTTCTTGATGTTCTCGAATTCTTCAAAGCAAGTTTGGATTAGCCACATTATGTACACAATGTGTACCATGTAACAGCGACGGCCGTAATTCGCTATCGCTTGAGTAATCATAGAGTCGAAATGTGTGGGGGTCCTCATATTGAGGATAACGCCCCCGTTTGTTCAGGGAACTCTATGTAGTAAAGACAAATAATGGTCAGGTTCGCGTTTGTACACACAAGATTCCCATCACTACAAATCTGTATATGTCCGATCCATCCAACGGACGCTCTCGAGATACTTTAACGTTTCCAGCGCGCTTGTTTCTCGGTCCCGAGGTCCTGCATAAACCCGCTAACCATCAGCGTAAGGATACCCGTTCTAACCCAAGTATAGATCTTGTTCTGAGTTGGCTGTCTGTGTAATACCTCCAAGGAGGGCAGGTATAATCTTCCTCGTCCTCTGGACAAGGATTGTTAAGTAGTTCCCCTCCAAAACTCGTTGTAATGTTCGTGTATCTTCAGTTGCCTTAGAATAGGGTTCGTTGCATTCCGCTGACAATTCCCACCATATCCTTGGGATCTTAACAGGTATCTTAAAACACGTAACGGTAGCATATTAGTACCAAAATCAGTTTGCTATTTCTAAGTAAGGCGCAGTTCCCAGTGTATTACAACCACATTCATAACGATGCATTGACCGATTATCTTTTTACCTATTTTTATTCATTAACCATCCTGGAGCCTGACAACAACGCGTGCAAAGTCCAGAGCTCTGGCAGCAATATGTATTACATCCATAGCTTCAAAAGGCAAATATCGTATCTCTTAATTAGGTTATGGGGCGTGGACGCAAATAACCAGCTGCAATAACAAATTCCGTCTTCCTTTCAAATGGGATAAGACAAAACCGGTGTAAAATATTGATAATTATAACATGAAATAACCGGCTGTTTGCCCCAAATAAAACGTGCACAATTTCTTACAATATAAAAGTCACAATCATTTCGCTTCATAATAGCAGTGACTAATGAGTGGGAGAGCGTGCCTAGCGGTTAGGGTGCTTGCCTCTGGCGCAAAGTTACCAATCAAAATCCCCGGGTTCGAATCCTGTTGGGGTCGTGGCAACTTGCTGGGATTTATTCGGTTCCGTCTATCAATTCTGGATGGATTTGATCTGTATACCACTATTGATTAAATACAGAATAAACCGCCTCTCACCCATGGTTCACTTGGAATTGTGCAAATGGATCATGAAAGCATCCCGTCCTTCGAGGGGACGTACAGCCGTCGGTCCCGTGTACATAGAGTCCAACTGTACATGTACATCGCAGTCAGTGTCGAATAAGAGTAGCATGAAACCCCTGAATGTTTCCCACTTCCGCCCCAGCCTCAATAGCGGTTCATGTTAGGAGCTCCGTATCAATGGATACACGCGTCCCCGGATCAACATACTAGCATACTAGTTGAACAAAGCCTGACACCACCACAAAGCCCATTACCAATGACTTGGTATACGAGCAAACAAAGTGACTATGGAATGTTTAGACTTTCACAGCAACCATTAACTAAGTATTACAGTGGGCCGGATATCGGGGCCATTGTTATTGCCAGGTGTTATCACCTCACGATTCGGGGTTGAGTAACAAAATCCCCGTCACTCTTTACAATCTAACCCGTTTACATTAGGTATAGGTCGGTGCCGCCAAGTAGTTTTCATTCTGAAAGCGCGGTAATTGAAGCTTATTGAATACAAATGACGTTTCAAAAATAGGTACGGTTTTAATTCTGGCCCCAAAAAAACAAAGTTGTTAGGTCAAAAAAGCTTGCCCAGCACTCTGGCATATGTTTGGTTTGTCTTTCTTCCTTTTTCGAATAAATGATGAAAACATGGACAAAGTTAATTGGACACGCACTATAAGAAGCTAAGGATTTATTTTATTTACGATTAGGATAATGTATTGCGCTTACGGTCCTTAAAAAAAAGACTTCGTCTAAATAGGAAGAGGTGGTACCACTGAGTCTTTTTCACAACACCGCGAGACAATATAACAAGGGTCCTGCACTCCCAGATCAAAAAGGGATATGAAGTGTTTTTCTACCCGCTAAACCGAGGCAGTTAATTGAATTCTTTAGCTCCATTGTTTGCTGAAGTCTAGTGGATCTATTGGGTCCTGATATTGGCGGGAAATAAATTAAACTGACCATTTATTTCATGATTCCGCAACAAAATGTGCCAGTTTTGATTGCGGCAACAGACGGTATAATGATTTTGGAATTACTTATATGAATTTACACGTGGTTTCCCCCTAGCGCCCCGCGATGGGACCACAAACAACATCATAAAGGACAGCCCCTAGCCTAATCCCTTAATAAGGAATAATCCCGAGGATAATCGTTCTGTCTTTCTAAATTCGGTCTTCGGAGGGCACCACCAATAAACAGCTGGCCAATATCGAGTATATTGGATAGTGCGCTACTCCGATTAACCCCACCCGTGAAGGCGGCACTGCTTATTAATGGGATGAAAGTGTATTGGGAATTTGTTTGTATCGGTTGCTTTACAACAGATCTGGCATCATAAGACTTCGCGTATTAAACACTAAAAATGTTTTCCAGTAAGGGGTCTAATTAAAAATTGTGTATCGTACTGAATGCACTCCGTAACCCACTGGAAGCCGCGCCTTTAATTTCAACAATTATTTAATACATGTAAATATATGTAGGGAGTCAGCATTAGTGAAACAATTCGCTGTTCAATTAGCGAAGAAAACAGGTTTTAATTATTGTACCGTTTGGTGTTTGAAATCACAATGAAAGAAAATGGTTTTACATCCATAGTGCCTGATCATTTTTTCCCATTCAAAAACAACGGCACATTTCTAAACTCGATTTATATTCAAAGCTCGACAGCATTGAAATATGGGGGTTCATCACAGCCCATGCAGCAGCTTCTTGCTGCTGGTGCTCGGCATTGTGGGGATTCTTTAGGTTGGGTCATTTATTTACCCCACTTCATTTTTGACCTAAATGAATTTAGCAGTCTTTACGGATTGAAATTTATGTGTACTTATAAAGACTGCAGAATTCATCAGGTTCACCAGAGAAGCCGAATTATTCGGCCAGAACTGAGTAGACTCTGTGTATATTTATTTAGCATTCCTTGCTAAAAAACAGGGGTAGGTCCATTGTTAACATGAGAGCAACTTTTAAGAAAAAAGTGCATCAGTGGTCCAGTGGCTGATAGAAGACAAGTGGCACTTTTTTACACTCGCGTGGTCTCATATAGCATGTATAGAGTCACCTTCGAAAATCCTACAATGCTGATGGTACCCAAACATATGCTCAGGTTACCACTTCGGCCGGGCACCCCCGGCCCCTGTTCGCTATTTATGGTCGTTTGGAATCCAATTTTATAAACGATACTTTTTTCAACGGAATGGAAGATTTTCAAGACAAACTCTACAGTGGTATAGTATGAAGTATAACCAAACACATACACATACACCCCACCCCCCACACACACAAACTTGTATTACTAGGCAGTTCAGTTACCTATTACGTAATCGGTGACCGATCTACTGCACTGAACGTGTGTGTGAGTGGTGCGTAGAGAACAAACACATTCTACAGAAATCATCAATTTAATACAAAATAATGATTGGCTCATCCATCCCAATGTTCATTCGTCCCTCAATATGTTGTTGCAAGCATCTCCTCCTCTAACATTCTAAAACGGAATCGAACAATAAGATGTAGGTTGGTAGCTATCGCGTGAGATACCTTGATAAGTCATCTCACAAAATGAGCAAGTTTTCGAGCACCTTTCAAAGCCCCATTGGAAACGCATGATAAACATAGACCACGCCGCTTGGCACCACTTTTGATGAGTTTAGCATTTAAGTTGACTAACGGTGACTGACAAAATGTGTAAATCGGAGCGTTGCGACTGGTTGCAGGCCTTCAGAGTGTGAGTTTTTGGAAAGTTCTGATGACAAGCTACAGCTGGGTGTTTGTTGATTGTGAATCAGATGTGTGGTTGCTGAGGTATGGATTTTTGAAAAATTCGCGATTTTTTTCTCCACAACGAAAATATTTCCAGAAAATCAACAAGATATGCTAGATTACAAATTGATCAAAAAATTTATGTATTTTTTTACAAAGCAATTTGATCACTAACAGCGCTCCGAAAAGAAGACTAATATGAGTAATGCGTAAAGTGCCACCAAGAAACCAGCTTGCATGCCAAACTTGATGCTTGAAATGACAACACTATTGCGGCAAGTGGCGCTCACGTGGCGGCGCTGTACTTTAATGACAGTTGTGATGTAAAGATCGCAAACTATATAGTTTGTATCTCAGTGAAATATGAAGTATGTAATACATGCCTATATGACATTAAATCATCTGATTGTGCCGTTATTGTGGGGAGGAAGGGCCGCTTTCGTAGCGAGGTATGGGCTTCGATGTAGGATGAAGCATTTATAAAACCAAATGCATTTCCATTATAAATCTGCCGAAATTTTACACTTGTTTGAATAGACCTTCTGTTCTGCCCTTATAGCAGGTCCCTCAATTGCTTCTTGAAGGGTATGCTTATTAATTACATTACGGGACGGGGCATGGATTATTTACACCAGGAGAAATGGAGGATTTAAACTATTTTTGGCGAGAAAGGTCGCATTCCTCCTCGCTTCCGTTAAAAAAATGAAAAGTTGAAAGCTCATTGTTCCTCCTCGCTTCTTGATGAAAAATTCATGTTGCACTCTCTCGCTTACAAATTTCTTCGCATTCCCCTCAATTCCTCCATTCCCCCTGGCGCAAATAATGACCCTGTCCTTAGTTTTATTTTCCGGGTGGGGTGGGGGGGGGCACTCCAACTGAATCCATAGGGGTGTAAGGCTAGGGTTTTCAAACCAACCCAGAGGCATTCGGTAACATGGAAAAATAGAGGTCTTTGGGTGAGAGACAGCCAAATTGCCCATAAATAGGTGTTATTTTGGACAAAAATATGCTAAATTATAAAAAAAAGTCGAAATTTTCAAAAAGTAGGGTTATTTTGGTGTCAATTTTCAAAATTCTCCAAAAATAGGGGCCTTTGGGTGAGAGTGACAAACCTTTAAAAATATGGCATCTTTGGGGGACAATGATGCTGAAAATGGGGCTCTAAACAGCCTTATATACATTTTTCGCATTTTGATAAAAATATGTAAATTAGGTCATGAAATAAATTTTCAACTCATTATGTACAAAGTTGTATTTGTACAGGTAGGAAGAAGAACGCATGAAAATTACAGATTGATAGCTTGTAAACTTCCTACAAAATGCAAAATTTAATAAAAAATCTCAAATATGCTCATTTTTTGCAGCAATATGCAAATTAGGCTTATGTAACATTTCATACAACTCACTCTCTTCATAATTGTGTTGGTAAAGGTTTGAAGGGGAAACCATAAACATTTCAGACTGATAGCTTGTAAACTTCTCACAAAATGCAAGAAAATAACAAAACTCTTAAATTTTGCACATTTTTGGTTAAAATATTTATGTTTATTAGGCCAATTTAAGAGCATTAATTAGGCTCATTTGGTTCATAATTATGTTTGTTTATGCTCATAGAAACATTTCTGAAATTTTCAGATTGTTTGCATTGTGATTTTAAAAAAATGCAAATTTTGTTCATTTTTATCAAAATATGCTAATTAGGGTAAAGTAAGGTTATCGAATAGACTCTGTTTCTGCAAAATTCTGTATATTGGTATAAGAGAACATCGGCAGTTTGCAGAATGAGAAGGAGTAATTCTGATGCTGCTATGAAGCAGTTCTCAAGGATTTAAGGAATGCAGCAATAGGTAAAGGCAGCAATTAGAAGAAGTCGTAATGCTTTACCTCATGACATTTCTAGTAATGTTATGCAGAATCCAAAGAAAAGTTGGTTCTGTACTTCATCTTATACCATTGATAACGAGTGATTAGTGAACCTTCTAAAATTGCACATGCTTTCAACAGCCATTTCTGTAGTTGCGTGGCGAGTAACAAACCACTTGATCTGAATTCTATACTGATGTGGATCCTTCCCCATGGTGTACCCCCTGTCTTGATGGCCTTAGAGGTGAGGAGGTAGTGCGGTTCAGGAATTTGATACTCCAAGTCTCCGGGCGCCTGATGAGATTATTCCTGTGTTTTTGAAATGTCTGGTCAAGACTTTGCAACACACATTATTGCCAAGCTTTTTACTACTTCATGGATAGGTAAGTTCCAAAAGAATGGAAAGTTGTTAATGTTGTACCTGTGTTTAAGGGGTGTGAAAGTCTAAAGATGATATTAGCAGTTATCGGCCCATTTCATTAACCAGTATTCTATGTAGGGTAATGGAATGGAGGAAAAAGCTATGGTGTTCGTATCATGTCTTATGTATAGGAGAAACAATATACTTTTGACAAACAATTTGGCTTCGAAGTGCGAAGAATGTGAGCACATGCTACAAGATTTTTTCATCTCTTTCTGAATCACGACAGTCGTAAATGATCTCTTGTGATAAAATTTTTGACTTTGTTGCTTTTGATAAGGTTGATCACAATTTATTACTGGCTAAGCTTCATTCTTTGGGGATTCGGGGTTGTCTACGCAGTGGATCAGGAATTTTTTCTTGAAGGCAAACAAAGGGTTATGTCTTCAAAGGGAAAGTTGCTGAGCTGGTCTTAGTTACCGCAGGGGTACCACATAGGTTCGGTCATGGTCAATCTGTCGCTGCTTTGTAGGATATCAATACGTGTTTCTCTCTCTTTTTCAGTTTGCCGACGATCACACTCTTTAGTGCCCTATTTTATAATGAAATGAGTCACAGATTCTCCAAGATGGATATAAAAAAATCTTCAATAGACAAGTTCTGAAATAGCGCCTTAATTTATTGAAGTGTTCCACAAAGCCATTGTAACAAGATCAAAGGTCTTTGCAGACACCATTTATTCTATTGATGATGAGACCACACTCATGATGTGCAGTACGTGGGTTACTTCTAAGAATCTCTCTTTTGACACTCAACATCGTAACGATGTGATAAAGATTTCCAGCTGTATAGTTTCATAATCCGGTGCACTAGAAATTGTAGTCTTCGCCCTCCTCAATCTGGTAATTCTGAGTAATGCAACATGTTCGTTATGTGTAGGCGTGGTCAACCTTCCAGGCGAAATCACTTAGACGATTGAGAAAACTTCAGCGAAGTATAACACGCATCCAATTCTATCGAAAATCAATAATTCGTATGTGTAGGACCAGAGGTTGGTTGTGGGTTACAAAAATTCTTTAATGATATAGGGCCCAGTTCTTTGCATCTCGTTCATTCATCGTAGTTCTTGGGATAATTTAGGCTTTAACAGAATGTAGAAAGTAACTTTTCTATATCTAGTTTGTCTATTCATCGTTGTGGAACGAGAATCACCATTCATTGCATTTGGCTCCAAATGTGGGAACTTTCAGAACTGGTTGTAAAGATTGTAAAGAATTTTACTTGACTTCACAAATTGAGGTTTCTGCTTGCCACCACAAGATGAAGTATTTTTTATGTGATTAGCTCTACTAATTATATTATTTATGGATGCTTTTTATTAAAATTCTAGGCATTTTGGTTACAATGTAAATACCGTAGTGATATTTTAATGTATGTTTTGCATTTATCCTGCCATAATGTTGTCTAGTAGGAAAAGTGTGCACTTTAAGTGAATGGGATGAAACTACCAAGCACTTAAAAGTGGCTGGGGATATGTCAAGCCATCATTTTTCCAGGATTCTTGATAAGTATGTGTATTTTGCATGTGCAATGCACCAGTTTGCAAGTAATTCAAATAAATATATAATGATAGTGTGAAGTTTTTCTTAAAGTACATCTCTATTAAGAAAGAAATGGTTATTTTCCTTTTCATTGAAAAAACAAAAATTTAACATTTTCCCTCAAAAATTATTCAAACTAGTTGGTAAATGGAGGATAAAGACTTGTAAGTTAATGTATAGGTCGGTACATATATCAGGAAATAAACTAAAAAAACTCAAGTGTATCTCTTTTATCGTTAGATTCTTACATATTTTTAAACATGTACGGTTGTCTTGGCACACAGCACCGCCCATTGTTAAATTTACCGAGTCAGAAAGTAATGTTTGAGCCGCACGCGACCTGGCAATACTTCAATGCGCTAGGGAGTTCACAAGTTTCGACGGTAACATGCACCAGTGGCGGTAAACATTTAATAGAAGTCCCATTGATGCAAATGAGTATGCTATTTCGTCAAAAGCGCTTACTGCCAAGCATACAGCGCATGGCGGAAACAATGGTAATATTCATTTGATCAATGGGACTTCTATATTATATGAAACGTCTACCAAAAGTGGCGGACACGTAATAACCCTTGAACACATTCGACCCGGTCGGTCAACTAGCGTTGCTTGGATTTTTGTACACTGGATATATTGACGGCAAAATACTTGACCTATCGTACCGATTACGCACCAAAATATTCCTAACTAAAGTCTAATTAGCTGAAGTTTACATTATTAGGTTTATATTTTATAGGTTATATTTGTAAAAAGACGAAAAAACGTGAAAAAACGCGAAACAATTCTTACCTTATTATGGCTCACATTTCTATTGTCTGCTGTTCTAAGTCATGCCACCGCATGCTACAAAAACAGTGAGCTTAAATGGATCTTTTGTTCAGGAACCCATTTCTAACATCAGATCGACACCTGCATGACTTCGTCGTTTTCTTCGCGATATCTAAGGTACCGCGAAACCGTGTTCATCCGTTCAGCTAATCACATGAGGCCTTTAACACAGCGTCTGATGTAGGGAGTCCATAAACGTAAGCGCATGTCTTAAGATAGCCGACCAATTAGCGATGCGGATACGCAATAGGTGGCGCTGTGTCCCAGAAGTACAGATTCTATGGGAGCGTAAATGGTGTTGTTTGTGTTGCCATGTGCCTATGGCCAAAAAAAGAAAAAAAAGACTGACTTGACACTTGTTCTCCAAATGTGACTGTACAAAAAAAATAAATAAGTTTGAACGGAATGTCCGATTTCAAAAAAATTCGTGTACTGATTAATTAGTTGTTCTGAGTTGTGAAGCGTTTCTCTGTCAAATACAAACATTTTAAACCACACGGCTGCAGCATATTTTCACCTGAACTGCCTAGTATACATGGCGTGTTTTACTGGTTTATCGCATTGTTCGCATTTATGGTCCCACACGAAGGCCTGCCTCCGCCGTGCATGAAACCGCCGGTCATTTTCCACATAAGTACAATTATATACTGTGTGGATAATGTTGAAGGTACAAGCAAACTTAGCTGCCATTAGTAGAACTCTTCCCGGTGCCGTTTATCTGTTATAAATGGAACATTCATTGTGTTAACACCACGCAAATCAGACTAATTTTTGTTAGTTTTTAATATAATTGATGTATCATAGAGCAACTCAGCGCGTGCACTTTGTTGGATCCATAAATGTAGTCAATTTCTGCGTTCCAAATTACTCCGAATTGAGGTTATGGGATTTATTATACAATTATTAGGGTCTACACCCTAGATTTTCACAATGGTTGTATTCAAGTGATCTGTGAAGGCTAATGCTTAAAAAAATGTGCATTTGTCATAAAAGAAAGGGGATATACTGAAAATTGTCTAATTCAACAACAGCGCTTGAAAACCTTATTGGTTCGGTAATTGAAAATAGCATGATTTGCATCAAAAAAAAAAAAAAAAACAGGAACGGAACAGGACACGTACATGGCGTATGTAATATTGGAGGGGATGTATGTTTCCAGCGACGTTTGATTTTGAATCGGAATCCCAATTATATTTAGTTTACAAATACCTAGGTTTGATGCCACAGAAGTCTGTTACTAGCCAACCGAAGTGACGGGGCAAAAATATATTTAAAAAATGGGGCGCTCTGCAAAACACGTTTAGGGGCAGTTATGTTGGACACAGCAGGACTACTAGTATGTTATTTGACATTAGTCTAGACATTATCTGTCCAGCTATCATTCGACAGGATAAGTACATGACTATTGTCACAAAAAAAATATTAAGGGCTAAAGGAAATGGTCGCGTGTTATTATTTTGATTAAAGGAAATATGTCAAAGATTTTTAAAAGCCCAGTAGTTTGACTAACATCATAAAATATATGTAATACGCCAGATTGCCGAAAAATAATAAATTGATGTAAAATAAAAGAACAAAATAGGCATTTAATGTGCTTTTTTGACATACGAAGATAACGGGCGGATTTTTCGCACGGCTTCATGATCAGAAAAGCAGGCCCAATTGTGACTCTCTTTCGTGAGCGTCAAAATGATGCCAAAACATAACGTGTTGACCGAATGTTATGCTACACTGTAATATGATGGATTAATGAAAGTAAGTAATAAGAAATAGACAATAAGTTAAGAATACATTATTTCGTTTCATTTCGGTGTTTTAATTATTATTGACGTGCCAACACTGCGATGTGATGGTCACAACGCCGTAAATTATGGATGGTCCTCACTTTGACGTCCCCATTTGCCTGCCTGCGCTGTGGATTTGTCGGAATCGTATTAGAGTAAGCTATTGGGTTGGATAATTAAAAGGGCAAATAGCTAAACAAAGGGGACAAATTTTCAACTTATTCGATTTCTATGTCATCTACGTTACGTAAGCTTTCCATCCATCCCAACTTCCAAATATTTCAGCTATGACAATTCTTTAAAGAAATAAAAACACCCAGTATTGGGATATGAAGTGGTTCTAACTGTTACAGAGGCATTGACGGGACCACAGCTTAAATCTAGCAAACAGAAAGAGTTACAATGGCTGCGGATTCTCTAAGAGTAATAAGAGCATTTACTGTGCTTTGCTGAAATTTTAGTAAAGAGAACTTTCAAGGCCGACGTCAAATGCTTGAAATGGAAATATTTCCTGGGTACTTGTTATAATTTGGAAGTTGTATATAAAGGTTTTGATTCTAGAATCAATGGTTTGATATTAATGGTTAGTAATGTACAATTCTATATGCGTTATGGTTTGGAAGCGCAAAATTGGAAACATATTTCGACTTGACCATCTCGCTTAATACGGCATTACATTTTTATATCTGTCATTTTATAGAGTAAGTTAACGGGGACTCTTTTGGTGATGTGATCATTCACGCAAAATACTACAAGCAATGCCAAAATATAATTCAGCAGTCAACAAATATCTCACCAAGTGGTAATATGGTTTATTCTTGCGGAACATGTCGTTGATAGATTTCGTTGTCCAGAATGTGTAGTAATCTCGGTACAGAATGATGATGGCCAGCGTGATGAGGATGAAAAACATGTGTGAAAATATCATACGCACTATTTCTTGCGTATTGGCACTTTTAATTGACCTCTTTTTCACAGACTGAATGTACTTGTAGTCGGGTGGACGAATACGAGGCTCATCATCCAAGGGAATGTTCATACCTGCTGTAATGTAAAAAATATAGAATTTCAAGTGAGTCAAAATTTTCGGAACGTTTAAATCAGGTTTCTGCCAAAGAATGTAGGTTTTAAAATAACCCTGTGTTCTTGTGTACCATATTAATGGGATGTCTGAACATGCACTTGTTGTGTTTATCGCTTGTTTTTGTTGGACACTTGATTTCAGCAAAAAAATTGTTTCATGCATGACTGCACATATGGCAAAGAGCGACATAGATTCCCCGGACAACCGAGAAGAATTGAATATAGGCAAAAATAAAATCACACCAACAAATTAGAAAAAAATGAAATATTGAAATTTTAACTACGTAGTTCTCTAGGTAGACAAGGATGAATTTGATTAATAAGATGGCAAGCGCAAACAAATGTCGTTAAAATGTGCGCTTAGCCGGATTCAAAGCGCCAACTACGTATTACTAGCACAGCGTTCTTAACAATTACGTTAACAAGCCAGGGTTAGCAGAAGAGAGACACATTAAATCTATGGGTATTCAGTCCAAAAGGTGTCGAGTAGCATGAGAATGGTATATTTTTGATACCTATAAATAGTTGACACTTGTGTGCGCTGGCCATCTTCAGGGAAAATAATAATAGTTTTAATACTTACAAGTTTTCTTTTCTTCTATTTCCACTTTAAACAAGCGATCCGGATCGACGGCGCTGAAATCAGCAGCTTTCTTGGCAATCTTGACAGAAGTCAACACGAGAGCAGCTGCAAACAGTGCCTGAGTGTATAAGACAAAACTATTGCAATTTATGTGATATTCTACGAATATGCATAAAACGTACTTTTTAAAAACGACTATGACTTTAACACTGAAGCATACCCCCACTAGGAATTACACGTGGACAATCGATTTTCCATTTTCATTTTTACTGAACAAAAAACAACCACGATTACTTTCATTTCTTTAATTGCTTCAGCGGTTCCATTTTTTAGCGCAGTGAAGTTGAACCATGCTGAAAGCTAGCGAAACATAGCAATTCTGATCGGAGCTTGCTCTAGATTTCTAGACATAATGTCTCGCCTCAAGGCTATTTTTCAATGAAACTTCAACCTGATATCGGCTGATCTGCCCACAGAGGTTTGTTTGGCAGCATGCCACAAGCAAGCAATCTTTGCTGCTTAAGTCCTTGGTGTGCCAGGCCCAGAAAATTGCTTTTGCCAAAATTTTGTGATTTTTAGCCTTAGATTTATGGCAAAAAGTCATATTTCTTCTGGGGGAAATTGCCCCCCCCCCCCGCATTCCCCTGACGCCGCCACTGCAAAAGTCACATGAGGCCATCATCATTGGACACTACCGCAAGGCCATTGTATCAAGTTTCATGAAAATGTGAGCATAAATGTGGAAACAGTGGGCAATTATGTTTAAGGTTAAAAATTGGGTTAATATTTTGGTCAACACGGTTTACATCAACAGACACACACAGGTAGGCAGACACACTACCGAATAAATATATGTTGCAAAATATACCGTCAAAATTGAGATTAAATTAATTGAACATTGTTTTTTTTCAAATGACCGGCTATTCATGGTGGTTGAACCCTGTAGAAACCGGCTATAACCAGATAGAACCGGGCGAAACCGGCAAGTAACTAGTGGTTATGTTTGAATACACCCCTAAATAAACATGCACCCTGCGCATCGTATAATCGATTTATGCAGTAGCCTTACGGTTTTCATTTATCGGATGTGTGCTGATCGATTCTAGTTTTTAGGATTTATAGACAAAGTAAGCCTGACAGAAAGTTACTTTACATTTAGTGGTTCCAATATGAGAATAGACTCCAGAAATGCGGTCAGCATAGATATGAACCAATCTTGAGATTTTGCTGGACCCCACTGAAGAGTGTAAAGGACCACGAAGAATGCTGACAGAAACACAGCAGAGAATAGGATAAACCAGCCGATGTACACAGTCCACCACGGTAAGCCTTTATTCTGCTTGGGCGCCATCTCTTGAAATACCTGAACAAATCAACGTAATATTTTATACTGAATCGGTATTCAAAATAGAAATTGGTATGGTCAGTACACTGTTAAAAATAGTAAAATAACGTCGTTTGGACAAGCTGATGGGACACACAACAGTTAAAATGACGTTTTTTTACAGTCAGGCCTATTTGCCCGTTTTGAGTCCGTTTTTACATGTACAGTTACTTTCACGTTTCGAGTCCCGGCTGACAGTTAAAACGACTTTTTTATGAAAATTTTAATAGTGTAGATTTTAAACCAATTTGATTGGGGTTAAAATGACTTGGCATAAAGTACAGCCATCATTCTCACAAATATAGTTTGTATGACCATCTTAACGCGGAATGAGACGGAAAATGTAGGCTATATTAAAGGTGAATGACCCGATCATGGTCCGATTTTTCAAATGATGTTTTCGCTCTCATGTGGAATCGTATTACCAAACATTTGATACCAAATTATGAAAGAAATCGGTCCAGCTGTTTGGGTAGTTGAAGCGCAGTAGGACAGGGCGCGTTTGACCTATAACGAACAGATATATCCGGGAATTTTACCACTCTTGAACTACAACCTGCAGATAGGGCAACTCTACCTTTTTTGAATCCGCGAAAGGTGACGAACATGTTGGTATACTTCTCAACACGTTTTTGACCCCTGTATAAACCTTACCTCCTTAAAAAAGATATTCCACTCTTTTGATTTTTAACTTTCGATAATATGTTGTTCTTAACGGTTTTCCCAATACAATTTTGGAGAAAATAATTAGTTTGCAATTACTTTTGGGTTGAGGCATCATTTGTTCTAATTTCACTGGCCTGTATACTTAAAGTGTAACGCATGGTACTCCCCAAAACGTAACCAGTAACAAAATACACAAACATTCACTTTGTATTTGTCCTTTGCATAACGTGCGGAGTTATTGAATATCAAAAGTCCGTTATTTGCGGAAAGGGGACACAACGACACTTATTATGCAGCCTTAGTATACCATGGCCTACACAAAAACGCATGATAGCATTTCTGGAATGGTAGCTATAGCCAGGTAAGGGGTAACCAAGGTTTACACAGGGGAAAATGTTTAAATTGCTTCAATCATGTTGAAAAGTATACCACATTGTTTGTCTGATCATAAGGATTCCAAAAATGTATAGTTTGTACTAACTACAGCTTAAAGTTTTCGAGTTAAAGGCTAAAAACAGCAAAAATCAATAAAAAGGGTCATTTTCAGTTGTACAGGGGTCAAATTTCAAAGTTGCTCTGATTTGGATAAAATATGGTGCATATTGTTGGTGGAGCTCATAGAATTAAAAAAAGGAATAGTTTTGACTGTGTCTAAAATGCTTAGTTACCAATGTAGGGGGCAACAAAGGTCTACGTCCATTGTATTCAATGGGGCTTGACCTTGTTTTCCCCCTACTTTGGTAAGAAAGCATTAGAAACACTCAAAAATATTCCTTATTTTAATAATATGAGCTCCATCAATCATGTGTACCACTTTTTAACCAAATTGGAGCAACTTAAAACAATTGACCCTGTACAACTGGAATTTAACCTTTTGGCCTTTTTTGCTGTTTTTAACCTTAACTCCAAAACCTTCGGTTGTAAATAGTACAAACTATACCTTTTGGGAATCCTTATGGTTGGACAAATGATGTGGCATACTTTTCAACATGACCGGATCATTTTAAAATTTTGACACTGTGGTATCCTTGATTCCCCCTACCTGGTTATAGCTACCATTCCAAAAATGCTATCATGCATTTTTGTGTAGAGGATAGTGTACTGAGGCTGGAAAATAAGTATCGTTTTCTCCCCTTTCATGATACCAATTTGGCTAAAATTTCCTGATGGCTTAAGGACTAGTACGATTGACATACCCAAGAAAATAATGTAAAATATAACATTTATTAGTAATTTTGGTGGTAAAATGATTTACTTCGTCGATATATGTAGTCGAAGTTAATAATGGTTCCTCTGAACACATGGCCTACAAACACCATAATAAGAAATGTGCATTCCCTGAAAAGTGCAACGAGAGATTTCAAGTCATCCTTATTTCTGTGATATGTAGTGATTTCATATAGATTAGATGCTCAATACATTACAGAAATAACTTAAAATGAAAACAAAGGTGATTTGTATATGCTTATATTTCAATAGAAAACAGGCTGAATTACGTATTTGCTCCTATACGAAATTAGAAATTTCACATTTTTTGGGACACATGTTATTGAAATCTCTCGTTGCACCTTGTAACAAAGTTAAACAACTAACCTCTGTCATATCAGTGAGGTTGCCTTTTGCCGGACCCTTTCTTGGTCGTGCTTTTCGAAAAATCATAACCACCAACAGATTAGCGGGGATCATGATTAACGAAGTCATTGTTGCTATGTATACGGCATGGAAGTTTATCTGAACCAGACCCAACAGGTTGATGGTGTTCGAACTGTCCTCGTCCTCAGCTTTGCCGTAGAACATGGCATTTGAAATCATGTAGAGAAACGCCAACGCCAGACAAACAGAGAGGCGCTATAAAAATATATCAAAAAGTAAAATTTTCAGTCTATATCAGTCGGTATCATTGTCAATCATAAATATAGCACAACTGTTTAATCTCGATGTCTAGTTTTGCATTAAAATGTGATAATTTTCATAAAGTGAGACACAAAAACAAAATTCTCATAGCTCTTCACTTAATCTCGTGATCAGCCGACAACATGGTGTAATGAGGGAACGTGGTGTCAAATGGGGTAGAATTTTGCTCAGATCGGTGTCAAAGGCATACCACATTATGTATTTTGACTCTAGTCGGTGCGAAATTCTTCTCCATTTGTGAACCATGCACGTTCGCTTCTTACACCGCATCATTAAGAGGAGTGAATAGGGGAAAAGATCTTTTGAAGCTTTTAACAATTGATTGAGCGACTGTGTTCCATAATATTCCACCGCGGTGGCTGTTTCTTCCTATTGAGTCGAGCCGATGATAAAATCCGGCCTAAATCGGAGCATATAAAGTGCATTTATGCAAATGGAAATTAAAAAGCTGTCTAAAAAATGTTGAAAATATACGTGTATCTGGCAAAACGGATAGGGCCCTATAAGACGTTTATTTTTGTTATCTTAGGGGACATGGGAATTTGTGTTTGATCTTTGTCAATTCGGAATGAAGTGTATCTGAAACTAAAATAGCTGGTCATTTTGAATAGCTTTTAGAGTGTATTCTTTGGAAAAAAGATTCTCAACGTGAGAAAAGGTGTGTTGCTAGGATAATGTTTATACTCTACAACTAGATTTCCCGCCATGACTTATGAACGCATATTCCCCACTGCACATTACATTATGCGTTGTAAGCGAAAACGAACCCCTAAGAACAACGGCATCCTTGAAGTTCATTGAAAGCTAACTTCTTCAAAATGATAGGGTCTCTATAAAATTAATGCTTTGTCTCTGTAACTTTTTACGTTCAAATCGTTTTAACGTCTTGAACGCCTTGCCGTAAAGTTTACTCTGTTTGATAAAGAAATGTTTTGCCTCTAGATTCATCAACTACTCTCTCAATGTAAACCGAGTGGAAAGAGTGAAAAAAGAGTGAAAGGGTGAAATTTCACTCCGAAATGATTGAAAAATGAATTGTTCACTCTAAAAAGAGTGGAATATTGTCATCAAGGTCAACTTTTACTCCTTTCAGAGTGTGTTTCCACTCAAAAACGTGTTGTCCCTCATCTAACTCTCTAAATAAGGAGAAATTCACTCTTTTACATTTAGAGAGTATTCTTCTCTAATATTGACGTATTTAAATGCCTAATCTACGATTGTCTTGGTCTGCTTTATTCTACATACCTGAACTCGGTTAAAATTGCTAGGGGTGGGACGATTCAGTAGCGACATCCATAGATTGTCGTCCGATAATGTCTCTCGAAGAATACGGAAAAAGTCGGCTTGCACATTAACAGTGTCTGACTCATTAGCAACCGTGAGATTACGGATGATTTTCCCGTCGTCGCGATCTAGAGCTAGCCAACGGTTACACACAAATCCATACCTGTGTAGAAATGAAGCATATTAATGTATTACTTTAAAAAAATATTCATGAGATAATAGGCATAAGTCCTTCCATTTCATTGGTTAATTGCGCCGGACACAGGGATGATAGATTGAGCTATCAGTGAATTTGGGCTATTTCCCATGCGGTATTTTTTACTACTTTCCCTATATCATCGTACCCAGAGGCAAAGTTATCTATGTTAGCATTAAGTCACGCAATTTTAGTTATTACGGTTCTCCAAGAAAGAAGGAACTTACTCCGTTGTTAACAACAACAACAAAATGGCCACCGCCAGTAGTCGGTCAGCGTCACTGCAGACGACGAAATTGCTGCATTAATACAGAATAAAGATGCACAAAACACGCGATTTGTCGTCCGGAAATCAGTGAACATCTTTTCAGACTACTGTACGGAAAAAGGAAGTTCTGTCGCGGAAGCTGAAGCGCTAAATTGTGCCAACTTGGACGAGTTGTTGGGGTAATTTTACGCCGAGGTTCGTAAATGGGATGGCGATTTCTATGCAAAGAAAAGCTTACAGTCAACACGATATGGTCTCCAAAGGCATTTTAAAAATATCAGAAATATTGACATCGTCAAAAATAGAGTTTAAGCACTCTAGCCTGATCTATGAACATTGGATTACATGTAGGAAGTTTGGGCACCGTACAGAGAAATTCACAAGCAGGAAAGTGGTAGGCCCCTAGTTACATTTTCTTATGCCCATTATCTCATAAATATTATAAGGTGTAATAAAACAAATACTACGTGCTATGTCGGGGAAATAGTGCAACTATTTTTCCCTCGGTACTGGCTACAGACCTACCACCCCTCACCCTTCGGGTTCGGAGTGGTAGGCCTGTAGCCAGTACCTCGGGAAAAATAGATTGCACTATTTCCCCTCCAACCATGTAGTATTTGTATAACATCAAAGATTGACTCCGATACCATTTTGAAAACTGGTAATTTTACTGAATACGTCAAAAACATATAACGCCATTCGCTTTGGTAACTTCGGGTAAACTTGCATAAGTGGCCGATTTTGAGTTACTATACTTGATGCTGCAACTTGTTTTCACTCGGCCGCCGTTTGTATACTACATGAGCACACCACGGAACTACTTTCCAGATACTAAAACATGTCAGATTGCTGGTACAATTTGTCAAAAAAACACATTACGCTGAGCGACACAAGAGAAAGGAAGGCACAGAGACCGATGGAAAGATAACAAACGAGAACAAGACAACAGACACAGAGAAAAGAGGACGAGACGCGAGACGAACAAACAAAACGACGGCGAGAAATTGTGGTATTTACTCTTCCTACCGATACTGTTTTTGCTTTGAATGCTTTGAATAAGGGAACATAAAAAGTTTGTGTTGTTTTGTTTCTTGTTATTTGCTCACCTTTTGTTTGTCTGTAGATCACAAACGACTATCCAGTAGAGATACCATGACGCGTGACTGGCCTCACCCGTGTTGTCGTGCCAAATTGTTAGGTACTTGAGATTCCCCAAACTTGTGGGTGTACTCATAAGGTAGTGATTTAGGCTTCCCTGGTCCAGTTTCTGTCAAGATTCAAAGCACATAATTATAAGATATCTAGGAAGTTGAGAAACAATCCAACGGTTGTATGGAAAAAGACGAAGATATAAATAGGGCCTGGTGCATGACCTTCGACGGGGAAATTCGTAGTGTTAATGTGAACGTGGCTTACAGATGGATGTCTTTACAGTAAAAGTAACTACACACACTGGACAAAAGTATTCCAACATGCAGAAAAAAATCATAATCACAAAATGATTTCAAATTGTAACATCGGTTCTTAACTACGTATGACGCATTGAAGGCCAAAGTTGTGTTTTTGAAACAGAAGTTACTCCCCAGAATCCTTGAGGGCGAACAATATTTTGATTTGATTGCCACGTTCCCTAAATATGGCGGATTAAAAGAGTTGGTGGTAGATAGCTTGCCAATTGCACCCCAGAAGGAATACAGACACGGGAACGCCACAAATGACTCCAAAATAGCCACTAAATGAATTGTTGGGGTTACTCTAAATGTTTACGGGAGAAAAGTGCACTACTCGTGTGGACCGAAAATGAGATAACGTCAATGGAAGATGAGAGCAAGTCCATCGCTGTTGGACTCGGGAAATTAAATGACAAGAAAGTGGTCACGTGGTAACTTGAAAAGAACCTTTTAATCATACTGTTGACATCATACTGTTGTCGTGGAATAAGTATTCAGACATGATTTACGCAGACCACGTGATTTTTATTCCAATTGGCATGCGGATGTCTCAAAATTTTCCAATTTTTTTAAAGACCACTGTCTTCCATTGACGTTATCTCATTTCTGGTCCACACAAGCACTGTACTTTTCTCACGTAAACATTTAGAGTAAATCCTACCAAACCCGTACAATTCATTTAGCGCTAATCTTGGAGTCATTTGAGGCGTTCCTGTGTCTGTATTCCTTCTGGGGTGCAATCGGCAAGTTGTCGATCGCCAGCTCTTTTAATCAGCCATATTTAGGGAACGTGGCATTCAAATCAAAATGTTTTTCGCACTCTTGGATTTGGGGGAATAAAACATTTGTGTATAACAGTATTTTGTGAACTACTTTTTGTGATTACTTTTATGTTCAATGTTGATCTCTTTTAGTAAGAGATAAATTAATAACTATCAATTTTCTACCCCATTTAAAAATATATTGTCCTACAGACGCAGTCGATCGATGGGGAATAATGTAACGTTAACAACTGTTACAACCGTTATGAACTGCGGTTATATCTGAGAAAATATATAGTATGCATTGTTGCACCTGAGTTAGAACACTGTGCCATATAGTACCTAGATAGCAATAGCTGGTGTGTACTTAGAAAAATATTTTCATCTAAGTTCAACAAGAGTTTGATACACAAGGTCACACAACGACGTTATGTCAAATTTTGCATGCGAGCTTTAATTTCGTAGCGCTAAATGGAACTACTCGGTAGTTTGCAAATTCAAAATTGGCAGGGCCCATGCAATCTTCTTTCAGTTTTACAAACAGAACTTTCAAACATCAGTTAATATTATTCTTACCAATCAATAGAATCAATACTTAAATGTTGCAATTTTATCCCAAAAACGTGAACAACAAACATTGTTATAAAATAAAAAAGTGGTCAGTAACACAAATAATTTCTTTTTAAGCCTGCCTAATAATTACAGGACATGCAGTTAAAGGGACATCAGGGGATTTTCTGAGGATACAAATTTCTCTAAATTTGAACTTGATGGGTTGTACAACACCCAACGGGAACGTTTCAAAGGTGCGTACCCAGGATGTTGCTCGCTACCCCAGGCCCCAGGAGCCATGATTTGGTGACCCCACATCAGAAGTATTCCAGGGGACCGCCGTAGGCCACTGGTGGAAATAATAGAAATAATTTGAAATTTCGAAGTAGTTTACAATACATGCACGAACAAACCTTTACCGGACACTCAACAATATTTATAAAGGAGTCTAGGTTTGCCGCCGGGCACCGCTACTCCATTGCGATGCACACGCCAAAGAATCCTCAAACCACCAACAAATCGAGGCACGACGTGGTAATTGCGACGTCACACCCTGCATAATGCAGGTCGTGTGATCTATCCCAGCCAATTACTGCACGGAGTCGTGCATGTACAATCAGGGGAAACCCGGAAACGAGCAATGCGCTGTGACAGTTCGCAATTCCGATATCCCATGTGAATTGAATGAAGAATTCGGAATATCGGAACTAGCAAAACCGTATAAGGGAACGATATAATGGATGGGAAATGTTTTGAAGAAGTGTGGTTTGCCTTGTGCATATTGGCAGCGTCAAGAGGACTAAAGACGATGTCAGAACTAAACCACTGTCATTTTCGATAATATTGACTTGATCTATTGCAACCCAAATTGTACGAAAAAGTTTCTACGAAATTATTATGAGCAAAATGAGAATGAAATGTAATTTGAGAATTTGGCCCAAGGCCAAGCTTTCTGTACTTTGAAATAGCGTTATACAAGGCACTTAATTATATTAAGCTTTTCAATATGATCTAATAATGTTGTAAAAAGTTCATTTGTGTTATGCTTATTGGTAAAAGATAAAATCTTAATTGATAGGGTTACATTTGCTTTAGATAAAGCATCTGGAAGTGTTCGCAGAGAATTCATGTCGCAAGTTTGGTAATTTAAAATTATCCCTTTAAAGCGCATGTGATGGAAAGTACGAGAAGTAAGTGTCATTGTCGCCTGGAGATACATTTTCTAGTAGGTTCCATAGTCCGTTGCAGCCGCCTCCACAAATGTCTGTAGTGCTATTCAATCGCCACCCAACCCAATTAACACGAAAATGCTTACCAGAAAGTTCTTTGTGTCTTGAAGGAGTCGTCCCTCCGTGTAGCCATCGTCCCCTGTGAGGTCAAACGCTACCCGTGACCGGCAAGTACTGCCCTTAGCATGTCCAGTGTAAACAGACAATGTGTAGAAGAAAGTATTGTATTCCTTATTGTCGGCCATGGGATGAGCCGCCCACTGAAATATCATAATCAAATTACATGACATGTAAATGATGTATGCACAATCCATGTGTATGTCACATCGTCTATAGAATACGCGTATAACAAATCATCTCCAAACATGCCTACAAAATGTGACTTGATAAAGCAAGACTAAAATAAATACAGGTTCATAATCTAATTGTGAATCTCGTGATATAACACATCCAATTGCCATGCATTACCAAGCCAATAAAATCATCCATGTCAGCAGTGTAAGGTATATTGGCTATTGGAATTTACTTGACTTGGGCCAATCCTGGAAAAAATTGCAATCCATGGGGTTTAACGCAACCAAAATATAACCATCTTGTCGTCTGACGAATGCCTTCTAGCATGAAACTAGGAGTATAAACGACGTATATTCCTGAAAGGTCTGCACTTCGAAAGTTTTATACTCTCTGCCTTCTGGCATTGAGCACTCTCATTCATAAGGTTGTCTAACCACGGATATTTGTCACTAAAATACGCTCCTTACAATGAGGTATAGGCCAATCCTGAAATGGGTTTGGCTTTGTTACGACAACATCGAATGTAAATTCCTGTAATCTATGAGATAGCCTAAGTAACGAAACTTAATTAACAAGCGTTTTTTGTATCACGGTTTACCAAGGGGGCACACCGTGCTTATGATTTTGATACCAGTGGAAAGCTATGGTCCTCTTCTTTCCATTGATACCAAGAGAAGTACTAACATCCCTAGTATGGCATCACAATGACGTCACCAAGTCCGCGAGTCGGCAAAATTGGCGTTTTCCACAGAAAATAGGCGAGAATCTAGTTTTGCGCTAGCCTAAAAAGTTAGGAATATCGGATGTTCATACGGTTTTCAGCTGTAATTGATGGCAATTGACTAGTTTTACATAATTATAGAGTTTTAGAGTAAAAAATGTAGCATAAAATATCCTTGGCTGGCTTCGACTTTAATGACATACCCTAACCCCGGTGAAGGTGCTACCTTCACATCCCCCCCGCTAAAATGAATAGAAAGGATGAGAGAATGATTACCTAGACGCTTTTTACGAAAGCTTTTGTCATTTTAGAAAAGTTCAATAGGGGTTGGTAACCACCTCCTCCGGTTAGACTAATGTTAATCTTCGGCCGAGCGGAGCGCGGCGTCTTTGTGCAAATAGGGATAGCCTAAAAAAAGGTTGGTTTGCCCTTTTCCGAACGGGTCGCTTTTTTTTTTATTAATTTTTAAACTTCGGATTTAGAAGGGGGAAAAATTAAAATACAAATTAAACTACCTCAAATTTAATTTAAAATGAATATCCTGTAATATAACCCCCCGCCCCAAGCTCGGGGCAAACCAATTCCAAGCATTCTCCGGTAGGATGATGCACTTTTTAATATGAACGGCAAACTAGAAAGAGCTTCCTAGAAAGGAGTAAATTTCGTTAAAAACGTGTCGCTTTCATGATACAAAACATTAAAAAAGTGTACCTACAATTCTTGGATAAAAGCCTTCAGACTTTATTACTGGATAAAAATAATGTTATTGAACATAAATTAATATAATTATATAATTAACCAATCAGGGCATGTATTAGTATTATTGACAACATTATTGACCTTAGCCACGCCTATTTTGTAGACACGACTTCCGGGTCAAGACAAAATGACTGAGGTGTCAAATTGTGACCAGGCGCGCGGCGGTTTTAGAATTTTGAATGGGAAAACGCTAATTTAACGTACCGTTCAGTTCAGAATATCATTTCACAGAAAGTTTCTGTGCACATTTCAAGCATTTTATTCCATATTTTCTGATTTCGGTACAAAATACGCATGCAGTCTGAGCTAGTCTGAGCCTTAGTGCACGGACCCAATACTAGAAATGCGCTGTTCTGGAGAGGTAGAGTAGCTGAATTCGACCAACATCGATAGGTGTGTGTTTTGTACATGGCATGACGACTCGACAAAAGGATGGGTTGGCAACTTCTGGTATAAAGGTTGTTTTCATAAAATATTTTTGACAGATTGTTAGATATTATTTTTAATATCGTCCATGAAATACGTGGTACAATACTGTCAAATTTGCGTGTGATTTAAAGATGGCACCTGACAGCTACGCTGTGTGTTTCACAGCAAAATACGGTGCTTACGTTGTATTTTACCACGTCGCATCTGTCAATTTGGATGCGATATTTGATAGTTTGTACCAGAACTTACTAGATACAAAGTATTCCGTGCTACAGTTGGAAAATGTATTGGTGGCTGCACTACCAAATCGCCCTTGGCAGAATGTTAGTCGTGGTGAATCAATGTCATTTTGAAAGACATCAAACATGTTTAGATAACATAAAATTTGATGGTATTGCATTTCTCCTGTGTCTTGTATCAAAAAAAAAAAAAAAAAAACATCGACTGACCGACCGACCCTCCCGATTTTCAGGCCAAAAGGGCAAACAAACATATTTTTTTAGGCCTTATGTGCAAAGCACTATGTGTCAATCAAAGTATTATGTGGTTGCTCTGTCAAGATTATCTTTCAACTGAACCCTTTCTTTATAGCAATAACAGCACATTTTTTAAGAGCGCCCCCAATTTTCCGGATATTTTGAGATTTTTGCGCAGTTGCATTGGTGATTGACTAGTAAAAATATACCTGTGAATGGTAGATCTCAAAACTCTCTATGTGTCGCAAAAGAAGGAATTTTGTAATAAAAATAATTAATATCGGACATCTCCGATAATAATTCAACGGCTGCTGGAAACGTCCTTCCAATATGAATAGTCGGAAAATTGCGCCATGTCCGTTTCTGCACTCATCCATTAGTTGTTCCGTCGGTTCAAGCAAGTCAAGCTTGAGGTCATTTTCGTGATATGGCACTATTCCATCATGGACGGACACAAATGTGGCGTTTCCAGCTCCGCCATTAAATTACAATCATGGATCCCGATACTAATTACAAAATCGTTTCTTTTATGACCACTCGCAGGTATAGTTTACTAGACAATTACCAACATAACTGTGCGAAAATCTCAAATTTTGAGAATTGGGGGCGCTCTTAAAAATGTGCTGTTATTGCTTTAACAACACGACAAATGCCCGATAGTACATAAAACAATGCCGTCAGACGGTAGTATCACATTTGTTTGACCGCGAAATGCATTCATACGGCTCTTTAGTATGTACTGCC
Organism: Ophioderma brevispina; assembly: GCA_023653785.1. Taxonomy (NCBI): domain Eukaryota; kingdom Metazoa; phylum Echinodermata; class Ophiuroidea; order Amphilepidida; family Ophiodermatidae; genus Ophioderma; species Ophioderma brevispina. Next base: position 32,354 of record JAMKCH010015434.1, on the reverse strand, counting down.
CAATCAGTTTCCAGGAAAGATTACTGAAGATTTATCCCGGAAAATAAAGAAAAAACAAAACACACACAATAAATACGGAAAGGCGATGCGCAAGAGTCTCCCCGAGGGCGCTAACCACATCGTGTCCAAGGACCAGGCGGTGGCGGCCAAGCCTCATTCATTATAGCAATTCACCAAAAAGGTCAAAAGAAATTACAGCAATACGGAGTGCAAACCACAAACCAATGATGTTGATGTGGGTCGGTCATGGGTGTTCCCATGACCTACATACGACCTCGTCCTTGTTTGTTATCAATACAAAAAAATTCAGAAATAATCCTTCCAGTGGAGTTGATTCTTCAACTCCAGCGGTTTTGGAATAAGAAAATATTCCTTGACAACATATAAAAAATTCAGAATTTTCGTCAAGATTTCGCTACGTGTTAAACCAATGGCGACGTCTGAAATTGGGATTTCTTGGCCGCCCTCCCCTGCCAGGGAAGGACTGAAGGAAATGCCCTCTAGCCTTGATGAATGCCTAGAGGGCCTACTAAATGAACACCAAGCATACTACTGCGCAATTGGGGTGGTAAATTCCACTATAGATTCAAATTAATGTTATATTCTGGAATTCAGTAATAGATTCATATTAATGCTAAATTTTTTACTGCAAATAATACAACCAATTATATACCAACTCACCTTTAGCACGTCGTTACGATCAGATCTTCGCATGAAGGAGACGATCAGGAGATATATGGACAACAGGACCACGATAAAGCTGAACACCATGGAGTTGTCGCTAAGAGACTGGCTGAAGACATGCTGGAAATTGATGGTATTCACGGGCACAATTACAACAGCAAAGGTGGTCAAATGGTTACACATACACACCGTGGTATCAGGGCGAGATGCTTGGTTCACCTGTTTGGTGCAAAATCAGAGACGTTTAGTCTAGTATTTTGATATGGTGTAAAGAGTGTACAAAATGAAACATTCAGAAAAAAAAAACATATTTAAATATTTCATGTGTCAATCGTTGCTAATGCTATGTACTGCGTTAGTAGTAGTAGTAGTAGTAAATCCCAAGTTTTCAATCCTGTTTTGTCCCCGTAAGCGGGGGTGTCCGGATTCACCTCACACTGGCAGAAACCGCCCTTACTCCTTCCTTCCAACTTCACCCCGATTCAATGCATCCTCCATCCTCAACCCAACCCTCCTACTCTCCTCCTCCACCTGCTTCTTCCATGTCTTCTTTGGACGTCCCCTCCTCCTTGAACCTCCCACCTCGAACTCAAAGGCCCTTCTTAAGGCATGCTCGTCATCCTTCCTCAACACATGCCATACCAACGTACATTATTCGCCTTCGCCAACCGGTTCATCGCCTCTTCCAAACCCAACATCTGCTTCAAGTCCTCAGTCTTCATCCGCAAACCATCAACTTCACCCCACACATCGCTCTTTTCATTGATCCCATTTTCGCCCAGACACCACGTCTCGCTCCCATACAGTATGATCTCACACAACTCTTATACACCATTCCTTTCATCTTCAAAGTATATCTTTTTCCCTTGCAACAACTCCCCACATTCCCTAAACTACACCAATCCATACCTCACTCACACCCAGCTGTCACTGCTACCTCACATCCACCACCCCCCACTAACCTTGTCCCCATGGTTAATGCATAATTATTCCTCTATTAACTTCCTTTTACCCCATCCCATTTGGTTTTCTAGAGCCAGAGATACAATCTATTAAGTAAATGGCTTTAAATTTTAGTTGATCCACTTACTGGATATGAATAATCTTGGTAAGTAGCGAAAAGGTATTGCACAAGCATTGGATTCTTCAAAGAAGGGTGGCCTACTGCAACTGCATGGCTTTCAAACCGTCTCAGTAGGTTGCCACAGTTTTCACAATGTCCATTAATTTGAACAGCTTCTTAAAACTAAGAGTGCCCAACGAGAATTTGATATTCTTTTGCAATTTTGAGCTTTCTTTAAAGTGACAGGAGAAATTTTTTTATGGATACAAATTTCTCTCAAATTTCACTGGGTTGTAGATCACCTACAGAGAACGTTTCGTACGTTTATTGAACAAACAAGTACAAAAGAAAACAACAAGCCTTGTTTTGAACTGGCCTGATACCCTAATCGTCCCCATAGAAAACCATGCTTTGAATTTCTGTCGTGCACGACAGAAAGTACTAAATCATCATCTTATCACAGAAAGACGACATATTCGGCTTATTCACTTCAAGTGTGATCTAATACATTGGTAAGCATTCCAAATATTGGGGGCGCTTCTTTCTGGAAATCTCCTCATGTCTCTTTAAATCGTTCAAAATGATTGGTGAAAAAGTGTTTTGTAGCTAAGACAAACATGGCATTACACCAAGTTTTCATCAAGGTGCTTTTTACCTTTTTAAATACTTTAATATACATTTCTGCATTTATTCAAGATAACAATCATATTAATACATTTTGTGCGTTTACGTTGTTTTAACTAAATATATTGTAAACATCATCTCGAGCAACTTTTTATTTTGAAGAATATCAACATTACGTACCCAGCATCCGTCATATTTCCAATTCTCTTCACCTTCATCCCAGAATAGGCAACTGTGAGACTCGATAAAAGCCGACTCTTTTTGAAGCGGTTCCTTTCGAACAGCATGGGTAGGGCAGGCGATCTCCTCAATTTCAACTCCATGTGAAGATAGTAGGTAATTGGCGTCAATCTGCGGCTTTCTTCTCTTATTACCTGGAAACAAATGTGGACCATTTTAAAGTTTGTCTTATACGCATCTCCCATGACCAAAAATAGAGCAAGTAAAATTATGAGTTAATAAGTTAATACAGGTCTAAGAGATCTGTGAGTCAATCATGTCAGAGTGCCCGAGCTTGCCAGTAAACATAATCCATAGAATACACCGTCACCTTATAGACAAGGATATTGGTAATAGTGCTGAAACCATTGATGCGTGCAGTACACAATGTAGAACACAACTAACGTAAACTCATACTACAAATACTCGAAGTAGACCTAAGCCACCCGGTACTTAAAGGGATTAGCAGCGATTTGCTAATCCGAAACATGGAAAAAATCATCAAAATTCATATTTTTATATTTTTGTTACTAGCATGGATATGCGAACATAACCTGCAAGTGGTTGGCTTGAAATCCGTGTATTAAAGACAAGGCAGTACTTTTTATCCGATTCTGTAATTTCTATACGTGCGTATCAAAATTCCACCTTGAGATCAAAAAAGCCTTTCCCGGCGAATATCACAGATTTCAGCATAATATTGTGCACCATGATCAATACATTTTGACCTCAAACACAAACATTATTGATCTTTGTTTATTCTGTACTGGTGTAAACCACAATCAGCTGTTTAGCGCAGATTGTGAGACGCCGTCGCTGTATGTCTTTTTGCGGGAGACGGTATGACAAATTTCCTCAAATACTTCACTCTTTGGTGGTTTGTTTCTACATTAAAGCAGTTATATGGAATTGTACACACTTATCCCCAATTTATCAGTTTAAAAAATGCATTTGCACATTTTTTCGATTCTCTCGCATTATCGCTGCTAATCCCTTTAACTCAAAATTGGGTACAGGAGTGCCTCCAACAGGTTTTCAGTCAGCAAGGAGACAGCATTTGTAAGAAATATGACCCATTCATAGAGTAATGTCCAAAACTTTTCATATGCCACAATATATAGCTGGCCAAAAATAAAAGACATGCACATATTTATAGTAGACTTCACATTTTAGACCCATTTTAAACACAGTTTTTAGTAGGACTGGACAAAATGACCCATGTGTAGTCCTTACGTCCCTAGAGGAAAATGACTACCAACCTGATCATCACCGCAAAAAACGGAGGTAGCGTTATTTGTCTTGTTAGATCTAGGAGCAAGTTTCCACTAAACTCACGCCAGGGTCTGCTCTGTGATATTTTGAAAACTGGCAATAATGGCATTTTAGGGATTTAAGGGATTTTTTTTTTGTATTACCAGGGTACCTTTAAACCCCACATTTATTAATAGAATAGTAACAAGAAAAAAACAAAACTACAAATACACAAAGACACTATGCAATCCCGAAACAAAAAGAAGATGTACACCGAGCAATATAAGCTAGTATAATTCTGTTATGAAACCATAACCAAAACCAGGTCATATGTACTACGACACGAACACCGCCCACATAGTTCCACCTAAAGGCGAGTGACCCGATCAGTATTTACAATCCACACTCCCATCGATCAAAATTGAGACCATAGTAACGAAATTAAATTAAATATAAGTCTCATGACCATACCCCAGGAAAATAGATCGGGTCACCCGCCTCTATAGCGGCACAGAGACTTTTTTTGCGAATAAAACCCTGTTTACTCAACCTATGAAGGTCACAACTAAGAAATAACGCACAGGCCTAATAGTACTGTTTACACTTGTAAGACCAAGAGAGGGAGTCAAAGGGAATTAAGGGAAATAGTAAGATTGAAAAAAAACCGACCCAAACATACAACTATACAGCGGGGAGGTAGGGAGTAAAGGGCCGACAGCCCCTTGCCCTAAGCAACAACAAAACGATAGAGTAAATAGTGCGTGACCGATCATGGCCCGATTTTTATGTTCCTCCCTCACATAGAAGCATGTCACCAAAAATATCTGATTACAGTAGAAGCAAAAATGTGTACTGAATTAGGACACTGTGTTAATTAATGTGGCGAACAATTTGGAGATTCTTTTGTTCATAACATCAAAAGGAACCATTCCATGGGCCTTAAATTTCACCGGGGTAATAAGAAAGATATGAACTTTCTTTCATACCAATATTGTGATGGGCGTAAAGTGCGAAGATGAGGTTGTCGATCAGGTCACCCACCACTAAGTGATCTGGAGAGAACAGCCTTAATAGTGATGACTATTTGCAATGAAGGGTTGTTAAAATTTGATAGTATTACCTTTCAGTTTCGTGACAGCATCGTGTGCATTCCATAGTTCATAAAATATGAAATCAATGATGTCTTTCGACAAAGTGTGGCGACCATGAACATAAATGTCATAGCAGTAGAGTTTCCTTTGCGTAGAAAATCTAATGGTCATGGCCGCCTTCTTTAAAGGAATGTCAAAGTTTGAGATTGAATTGATGACATTATCTCGTGAAGATTCCTCGTAGTCGTTGCGGGGAAAGAGTATAACAAAAGGCTGATCAGTATTTCGGATCAAAATTTCCTCATTGTTACCATCAACCAACTCCAAAGATTTAGTAGAATTCATGATGCAACCGTTGTTGTCCCATATGTAAGGATTGTGCTTCATGGTTTTTGACTGTTAAATAAAAACAAAAAGACAATTAATATAAGAATGCAAGTAAAGTTTATATTTTGGGTTTTTCTGTGCTTATACATGTCATAGAATGTAGTCGTTGTTTTTGTAAATGTCATTATTCATCCCCAACCATGCACTAATCATATATTGAAATACTTGGCAGAATAATATTTCTACAACAAGCATGGCAGTAGCTAAAATATATATTGGCATAATGACATATGCTACCACCGTGTCCAAGGCCATCGCGGGCACAGTAGGTTCAATTAACATAAAATTTAAAATTTATTTATTTATTTATTTATTTGGAATTGTACTCGCCAACACGATGCATCCAATGTATATACAAAACAAATAAAAAAAAAAAACAAATCCTAAAATAATCAGGCTGGGCTCTCCCTGCACCCTTGGGCATCGGTCCTTTTAATACTGCGCTGCCACCTTTTGACCCCAGTGGCCGCCCATAAGCCCTCATACGAACCAACTTGTCCACTGATTAACAAAATTCAAAATACCACTCGCCCGACTCAGAGGGATATTAGTCTCCATTACCAGTCGTTTATACCACAGACCCTGGGAGGGTCTACATTTACCCACACCACAAACCAATATCTCGTGTACCATCTTTAAAACACACTATTCAGTTATCACTTTTTTATGTACTCAAGAAAAATGGCAATTTATTTTAGTACACGGTTACAGAAAGAAATTGCATGTGCAAAGCCGTCACCTCGCAACTGCTCAGTGATCCAGAGCAGCAGTGCCCACGTTAAATTTAATTTGTTCATACCGATTGTCATTAAAAGCCTATTGCTGCTCTCTTTTTCAGGATATACATTTAATTTTCAAAGAAGCAATTGAGTACAAGCACTAAAACAACCGCATAAAAATATGCGTTTTATAAAAAAATATTATTTCCAGATATGTGTGTGTTTATTGAATTGATTGTTTGATTTGTCTTTGTGCACCATCAGCATTTATTACATAAAATGAAGAGAAAAATAGTTGATATAGTATGAATATTTAAAAAAAAAATAAATTACACTTTTATATAATAAAAATACCATAAAAGAAATTTTAGAGAGGAGGAGAGAGAGTGAGAGAAAAGAAAGATGAGCAAAGCAACAATGGAAGTTGCATATTAACCTCATGATAACAAAGTAAACACCAAACTTTACGGATGAGTTGCTTATTAATCAACTCATTTATTAAACAAAAAATGTGATGTGCGAGTATACTAATGAACTTATGTAATGTAATGTGATGATATTTCGATGATACAAATTTCTATCAACCTGTTCTGTAGAATATTTTGTTTTTTTTCTCTCATTTTGTTCTGTACAATATTTTGGCGTATTCACGTTTTGACGCCCATAGAATTTCTGATTACGTGCATACGCTTCTTATGAACAAATATTAAATAAAAAACTAAATTTTTAAGTTGCCTGCTGTCGTAATCGTCTCCACAGAAAAGTATGTTTGGATTTTCTGTCGTACACGATAGAAAATACTCAATTATCTTTTTAGAACATAAAGGTGGCGTTTTAGCTTTTCAGTAATACTCAGATAAAAACCATTAAATTTAGTACGCAGTTGAAAACGTTAACGTATGTAATTCACTATTGATAGTCATATCTATTATATATTTCTACGTGTCTTAAATAATTTAGAGCGTTTTCTTACCTTTGCTGTTACTAAGCCACCGTGCTGTCTCAGAATATCTTCTGGTATAATAAAGTCTTCAAGTAAGTATGGCTTGAAGCCGTTTCTAACTTCAAAACCATTTGTTTTATGGTGTAACTTTGTAACTGTTACGTCCAGTTTTTGTTCTATTGTAATTTGTGGATCACTGGCTGAGTGTCTTGAAATAAGGGAATGCAACAGCATTTCTTGAGCGACATGTAGTTCAGTAACTACAGTCCGAACTCTGTGTTGTATTCTTTGTATCTGCAAAGTGGAGAGAACATTTATTTTAATTATTTTGAAATAAACTTTTATATTGTACATATGAGTCGAGTGTACAATAATCTATCAGCACTGGCTTTAACATTTAAGTGCCTTTGGTCTTTTTACACACGTTGGTGAAAGGAGGGGGGGTCCTGAGTGCAAAGCTGTCTTTTTAATCTGTGCTTTTGAAACATATTCCATCGTCGTCATTCAGGGCTATATCTTAGTCCGAGTATTTACGGTAAAAAGTGCCGTACTAAAAACAAAAGCATCAAATACTAGCAAGAATAGAGAGACATTCATATCTTTTAAACTGTGCATTATTATACAAATACTACATGGTTAGAGGGAAATATGGCACACTATTTTCCCTAGGTACTGGCTACGGGCCTATCACCACGAATCCGAAGGTTGATGGGTGATAGGCCCGTAGCCAATGCAAAGGAAAATAGTGTGGCATATTTCCCGATATAACACCATATGGTATTTGTTTTATTACACCTCACTGTCACTCTGGGGACAAGGATGTAGGGAAACATTCCAATCTATTCCCCTAGGAAATAACACGTGTAATAGGATTCAGCCAATGAACCAGCATGATTTTGTTCATGAATATTCATGAGGTGTAAAAATAAAATTTACAAGTGATTAATCTTGGATTAAATATCTAAATACGATTTTTAACCAGCACAACCTAGCTCCTTAATTTCAACCAACCTTAATAAGCATAGCGGGCTTGACCCTTTCAATCATCTACCCCAATGGAAGATAGTTCCACGATCGCTTGGATTTACTCTAACATATTTACATATTCAATGCACTCTTTGGCCTGGGACTAATAGGTATATTCATCCCAGCTTTGGTCTGTTTTTCAGCTGATCATTTATTCTACCTATTGCTTCCCAAACTTTGAAACTAATATTTCAATTATTGCTTTGTCTGCAACATGGTTATAGGTTTGGTGTAACTCAGGCCCATCCATCTTCCTATTTATAATATGTTTTCTGAATTATTCACGAGTAATGTTAAATGTATGTCTTATTAACAATAAAGTATCTTAATGAAGTTTGCAATGTAGGCCAAAATTAATGCCGACGGATGTAGATGTGTAATTTGTCTTATTTAGGCCCATGGCGTGAGAGAAGGGGGGGGGGGGGGGCGCACTTATACCCATTAAACGGTGCACCTTTTTTGGATATTTGCTAAATAGTGCCTTAAAAAGTTCCATTCATTAATTTGAGACATTTTACTGGTATCAAAAAAGTTACCCAGAAGAAATCATAATACCTACCTCGCTTTGGTTTTCATTTCTATTGATCATTTCACAGACGCCATCAGACGCGTGAAAACTCAATTCACTTAGTAAAGAAAGTGCATCTGTGGGAAAATATAGGAACCAAAGACAATGTTAAAACTCCCACATCAGCGAAGATGTCCAAAATCAAGGTGGGTGGATAAGACTAGGCATACTGGGCGTGTAATCATTATCGTTACGAAGCAAAACAAAATGATTTTTTTTTACATATATGTTATTAATGTTATTAATAGTAGGCCTATGAGAAACTTCTATACTTTCTCTCACCTTGTAAAACAGCAAGAAATTCATTCTTTGCAATATTTGACGTGGAGTTTGACATCAATTTCACCGATGCACGTAAATGTTTTAGTGGTAATTCCTAGAGAATAGAACGCATAGAAGGAGTTTGAGGTTTATAATCAGTGTAAACCTTCTATTTAAAGTTTTAAGGGTATACATATGCAGTACATGTATCCAGCTGTTCTGGCCGATTACCCAGCAACCTATCATCCCAGTTGCAACGTTTAGCATGAGAATGGCGGAATGAGTACGGAGTTGTAATGTAAACAAATAAAAAAATTGTTTCAATTTATGAAGACGCTGCATATTGAAAGCCACTGTATTTTTTAAGTATAACTATGCAAGGCTGTGGCCGAAAAAAGAACAGTTGGTGTTTTGATTTTATTCATCCGCCAAAGTAGGAAAATGTGGAATTGGATATAAGTAAAATAAGGTGCAGACAAATAATAATAATAAAAATAAATATCCTGCAGATTTTCACAATGGCATCCTTATTCTAGCTTGATGTGTTAATAAATTTATTTCAAAACTTCTCTTGTTTAGCATGGGTGTATCCTATCATGTCACCAATAAATATCACTATGAGATATTTTAAAAGTAAACAAAACCTCGTTTAATTGCACACATAAATAATTAAAAAGGCAAACAAAATATATATATGAAACAATCAACGCATCATTAGACAACCAATAAAACTAATGCACTAAGCAGGAATTATGTACACGTGTTTGGAATTGATATGTTAGACAGAATTATCTGCATACCTTTAAAAATATATGTATTTTGAATGTTGGGTTTCCCATTTACTAAATCTAAGAAAAGATGGTTCAGGCGGTGGCCAACATGAAAAAAAGCAATGTAACATACACGCCCATTAATGTATGCTTTTGATAGCCTGATAAAATTGCCTGCCTAGGTCACGTGACCGTGTACATTTTTTTAAATTACAAACATTCCTAAAACTCTGGTTAAAATCGTCCCGCAATCAAGAGAAAAAGTAAATAAAAAATAAATAAATACAAATAAATAAATAAAAAACAAACAAAGAAATAAAAAACAATCAATCAATAAATTAATAAATGAATAACATCTTTGAATCTAAGTTAATATCTTAATATAGCATGTTTTTCTTAAGAACTAAGAGCTAATGCATAAAAAACAGCAAACTATTTAGTCGCAACAGTGACAGAGCAATAAATTGATAATTTGTGATCATTTGATATTTTGCGCAAAATGGCATCTTCGAAGTGACCAGTCGATAATCATACAAAATATCCTAATTGTTCAATGTCATTGTCATATTACGGAGATTAGAAACTTACCAATGAATACCATGATGACGATTCGTTAAGATAACTTGTTTGTAGATTTTCTATTATTACATGTGCGAGTGCTTCCAATATCGAAAGCTGTAAAGTAAACGGGAAATTAACTGCGATGTAATTTCTTCGCATTGACTTCAAAGAGGGATTAAAGAGATACTCCGAGGAAAATAGGTAGTGTTTATCGATTAGCATAATCATTTAACCAGAAACTTCTTATTATTATAAACACAATTACTTTGTAATTGGTTTGTTAACTTCAGAGGTTAGGTAAAATGATCTACCGAGCAAGCTCGTGTGCGGAATGCCATGTAGCTAAGTGCTTTACAATATTTAAATGTCACTTTATGCTGTTATCAATATCTTCTACGTAATAGTTTAGCCTTGCAAAGCAGTTATGCCAAAATCTGCAAAATGGTGTCAATACATAAGTAAGTTAGTTTCATTGGGGTATTTATGACCTATTACATCACATAGTTATTACAGTTCAAATTTTGGCCTTTAAAAATGGGCATCTCAATTTACCATAAGTGTTTAAGCATTTATGTAATTGAATGATAAAGTATGTATGTTGTGATATTATCTTATTCTCCTAGTTCATCTATGTTTCGTGCCATGTGATGGAAAAATCATAATTTTTGGCAGCATGTTGTCAGATTTTGATAAATTCCTTTGAATATCTCATTATAACTGCTTACATCGTCTGGTAGAGGAGCTCATCAGGAAATATCTCCTGTGAGTTTTGTGTGCATAATTTTTCAAGTACATGTAGCACAGTGTATTTAACACAATATTGCGGGCAGGTCTCAGCCATTTCATTTGCTTCTTGTTATTAATAATGACACACATATCTTGTCTCTCCCTTTCCTAATTTCTGTGCGTGTGGTAATTCAATATAATTACAACTATGTATCCCTCCTTTATTTTTTAATTTAAAAAAGTGGTGCCGAGTAGCACGTTTTAATAGATCTTGACAAATCTTTAACAATGCTCCCTTGGTCGCCATTTTAAGTATAATTTAAAGGACAAAAATAAATGCAGCAGGACTTAATACGCTCCAACCGCTCTACTGTAACTCATTTGTATTTGAAACAACGTGATTTTAGTTGTTTTTTTTTCTTGAAGGGAGAGTAATACAGGGCAAAGGAGGAGATGGTTTCACTGTTTTGAAGAAACATCTTATAATGATCACTTGAAGCTTTTTGTATGAGATCTTAGAATTCAACAAATTCTCAAGAATGTTTGAGCAAATGACGTGTCAGAAACCTTATGATAAATGGGCATTGTTTGGAATATCACACGTCGTTAAGATATGTTTTAATATAATTATTCATTGAAAGTTATTAATTTTTGAATGACATCTTCATTTGTAATTGGATCTGCACATAAAGAATTGTTTATGTCTACTACCAACCACGGCGATTTTATTTAAGGATTTAAACTGGGAGGTTACTCACTTGTTCTCTAAGAGGGTTTGCGCCGCGGAGTTGTTTTCCAGCAGGTGGATGATTGTTTTTATTTTTCTGGAATATAAAATTACAAATTTGATTAAGCATATAAAAACGACACAAAACGATAACGATGCTTATTGTCATAGTCTTTTGTCTTTTGTTTGGCAACGTATAAACTAATATCACCAAATTATTACAAGGTTTGAAGTGTTTTATGCTTGAAACATTTCAAACAAATATCTAAATTTTCTTCAGAGAAATTCAATATATTTTATGCCAGTTTTGGCCAAGCAAGCAATAAAAAATGTGGATAATTAAATGCCAAAGAAAATTCCAGACTAAGTATCATTACTCGTTGAAACTATGTTGCCATGGTAAGCTGCCACGCCTGAATGCAAAATGCAATATACTTAGGAATGAATAATGGTGATACTCATTGTGATTACAATTAAAAGCCAAAATGACCAGTATTGCATTAGCTACACTACAGGGCGTATCAAAATAAATTCAACAAAAATATTTCTTATTTTGTGAAGATGGCGCTACGTTACACCACATTGACTAGTAGTATCTTAAGGCCACAGATTTCCTCTTTCCAACGATATGTCATTTATTCACATATGGTCAGGGTTGGCTGAATAATCGTTGTTATTGCGGAGTGGGCCAATTTCGGCTCGGGACATACATATGCACTGCAATACTCAGTGCATGTATGCTATATTAAAAAATAGCTTAAACAATTTAAAATATTAATAATCACAACACATCAATTTGTAGCACTACACTGTAAACATGTCACCACAATTATCCCATGGCCCTCAACATGGCACCCATTCCTTCCACATAACACTTGATCCTGAGCCAAACATGGCCATTGAGCAACAAGAATAATTACTCAGCTAACCCCGACCGTACGTGAAAAGAGGAGCAACGAAAAATAACTGACCAGTTTTTGTAATAGATATTGTATGAGAGATTGACAAGCAAAGGATAAACTAAAATCCATGTATACATTTTGTTACTGAAGGTTTTCTTTTTCATTAGAACCTAAATTCAGCACCAATAGTGAAGAAATGTCAAGCCGGCTCACAGTGGCCAGAATGAGGCAAAAGTAACTCTCTTTGCAAAGCCTTTTCATCTCATGATAGGACCATCTTAGGGGTTTGGAGGCCTGCAGAATTCCAAAATTGCATAAACAAACATGTATGACGTCATCAAAATACTGTTTTCCGATTGGTCGAGAATATTTTCAAGATTAAAACCCTGACGCATATACAATACAATGACTGATTACATGGACTTAGGGTTTGTTGACCCAAAGAATCGATTAAAAGCATTTTTGAATTCCTATGACGTCATCAAAATACTGTGTTCTGATTGGTCGAGAATATTTTCAAGATTAAACTCAGACCAATATAGAATACAATAGTTGATTGCATTGATATAAGGTTTGGTGACCCAAGGAATCGAGTGGAAGTATTTGTGAGTTCCTATGACGTCATAAAAATGTTGTTTTCTGATTGGTGGAGAATATTTCATTTTTGTCTGATTTGGTTACTCATATAATGATGAGTGTTTCAGATTGCAAACGATTTCGAGTAGATTTTTTTGTCATTGTAAAGGATAATCTTTTCTTAGAATATCTGTGTAAATTTAAAGGCGGAGATCGACGAATATCCTAACTTATAAAATATAGGTACTGCATGGTAAGCGTATTTGTTACATGTAGGTCTACGCGTATCACGGTCTGTGCTACGTACGCCACCACGTGGCATTTTTATCCTATTTTTGGTCATACCGGGCGTCATAAAACAAGCCCTAGCGTTGAAGACTGCAAGAGACTGCAAGAAAATTTGGTATCATTATAAAGAACAATCTTTTCTAAAGACGTGTGTATCAATTTAGAGGCGGAAATCGACGGAAATCATAACTTCCGGTTTATATTTCAAAAAATGATGATATTCAATAGATTTTTCAGACGTTTAAGGATTAAAATTTCTTGAACGGGAAAAATTGTGTTCACCTTATCTTAATATATTATTCTGCAAAGAAAGACTTTACAATATATAGAATCATAGATAAATTAACATTACCTTTAAAGAGATACAGAGTTTTGATTGCATATTGATGTTTTTTAGCTTGGAAATAATTTTAGAGCAATTTTTGAACTTTAACTGGAGAAAATAGTAACTTCAAAAATATACAAGAGTTGAAAACATCTGGAATATATTCTTGAGAGCACCTTCTTTCCAATAGCAATAAAAATTAAAAAAAAAACAGTGGTCGCCAATTTAGGGTTTTGGCACACTTTGAATCTGCCCTGGCCCACTGCGCGGTTGTGCTTGAAATGTTGAAATATCCAATTTTGTTAATGACACTTTCAATGGGCTTTGTGTAAGGTTCCATTGTATTGCGTGTGTTAGTGCCTATCGACCGTGCTAATTTCAATGACAATTCCTTTTCTTGTGAATCGTCAAAATATGCTTGAGCGCATTCAATTGCGATTGCATAATCCAAATACAACTCTTTTGAAATAGCTGTAAAAGTGTGATTTCCGAAAACAGGGTTTTCAAGCTTTGAACCACCAGAGGTTCTTCATTTCCTACTCAAATTGCTCGACTAATGGCTCAAATTAAAGATGAAACCGTTGGTAAATAAATGTTTATTCTAATTTATACTTTGATTACCACCAAATAGGCGGTTGTTATCGTTCCGCGCGTAAAAGTAAACCAAATGTACTGAGCGTTTGCACAGAATCTCACGCTCCACGCATAATATACACTCTGCGCGTCTCTTGCGTTTTCTTTCGCCTACATCATTCCATATCAATTCGCACTGTTATGAGGCCCGCCTATTTGGTGGTAATCAAAGTATAGCTGTTGCTTGACAGTATTTTAGACAATACCAATTTCTAGAACTGGTCCGTTATTTTGTTTGTTGCAATTTACTGTTTATTTTTTCTCTCTATATCTAATAAACTAAACATTTAATTGATTGACGGCTTTATCTCACCTGTTCTGAAGTTTTTGTATTATACATAAATGAGACATCAACTATCAGTTCTCCTGCATTTTCATATTCTGAAATTCCATCACACTGATGAAGATATGAGCCACCTAAAAACAAAACCAAAAAAAAAAAAAAACCCAACAAAATCATTATCATCATCAACAGCAAGTCCAGTTAAAATCGATCCACGCGTTTGCCAACAGAAGCAATTGTAGGAAAGATGAAAGAAACATTCGCGATACAAGATACAGCCGCTGTTAGACCTCCCCCCAAAAAAGAAAACAAATAAAACAAAACAGACACATACAAAACAAAAAACAACGAAGAAACAAACAACAAATAAACAACAGCCTCCAAAAAGTACAAAAATGGTAAATCATAAGGCCAATTACAGATACGAGCAGCAAAGATGGGGGGAGACATGATTTACAATGGCTATCGAAGAGTGTTATATTAATGTTGCTTATGATGTTAATACACTGCATCTCCCTGAAATAATAAAACGTTAGCGTTATGGATTGCTGAAGAAATTGACCATACGCCAAGAAAAACAAGAGTTGATGCACTGACAAATATAATCATTGTATCAAAACTTAGGCGGACACTGTGGAATACTGTTTATAAGCCTGCGCTATTTAAACCCTTTATAATGAAGACAAAAATATACTAATGTTTTAGCAATAAATATATTAATTGCGACCATACTGAATCTCTTTCAATAATTTGATAATCAATCAAATCAACTAACCCTTCAAGATGGCTCCAAAATGGATAATAATTCATTACTACATCTAGCCAAGAGCTGTAATGTCTGTGTATATAACTACAGCCTGTCTAAAAAAAATGGTACAATCAAAAACCGATTTTTTTTTCAATATTATATCTCAACATAAGTAAGTCGTTTTGTACATCTAATTAACGAGAAAAGATCAGGCTTTCCAGGATTTTTGTTTCATCTCATTTGCTTGTTTCAATCGAGAGATAACTTCAGTTTACTGCGGAACGCAAAAATCGAGTTTGTGCCACTTTCTGGTTGAGTGAAAACGGTGAAAGAATTAGAAAAAAAACTCTAAAAGATACGAACACAGTTACGTAATGGTGGAAGTTATGATCATTAGGTTCTGGCTTTGAGATAAAGTGAAAAACATTCGACATCCTTTGTTTGTTAAAGGAATAACGCAGAGCGTACGCAACCTGTAGGAAGAGTTTTTGAAGTATTTAAACGCAACTTCCTACCAACACTTTTGATACTTTGCTTCCGAATTCACATTTTTATTGACTTTCAACAATTGTAAATGCCAAAATAGTGCAGGTATTTTTAAACCATTTCGTTGGATTTTGAGTGCTTATTTTGGTTGCGATTACATTCCTTTCTTGCGCATGATTTAATCAGATCTACAATTTTGTAATAAATTCAAGCTCCATTCCATTGACGTGCAATCATATTTGTATTGTTTATTATATTTATGAAAAGAAGATATTTATCATTGGGATTATTTTGACTATTAACACCCGTGATCGATAACACTAAGACAATTCCTTGTTTACTTATCTGTGTTTGTTGTTTCGTTTTATCCAGTTTGCGATCTTTGGTTGTGAGCTTCAAGACAGCATGGCATAACTGGGCGAAGCACTCTGCCATGCATAAAAGTTTTTTCAAAACCTGAATATCGACCGATATCATGAGTTTTTTGATAAACCTATTTTCGATTTGATAATCCTAGATTTTCATCGATAAACCAGGATATCAAATTTGATAAACCTGGTTTTTTCAAAAACCTCTATAACAGTAGGACCTATCTATAACTCATAAGGTAGTAACTGTAAAAAAAAGACGAATGGTGATACTTAAAAATAATATGTGAGTACAGATAGAAGCAAACCTCCTACCTTTCACGGAATGGTATCGTTGCACTATCTACCAAATCCATCCTTGTGAATCCAAGTGCGAAGTGGTGCAGTAGCTTATGGAGGCCAATGTCACACCAGTAATGATCTTAAGAAAATCAAAGTGAAAACAGGAAACTCGTTACTTAAAGAAGTTGTTTATAATACTTTTCAATTTTTTCTTCGCCCTCGATTTCAATTACTAAGTAGGTTTTAAAGAAGATCAATGGAGTGCCCCATTACTGGTGGTTATAACTTCACCAGAAACATATCACACAGTGGCGTAACCAGTTTTTTTCGGGGGGTGGGGGGTGGGGGCAAAGGGGGGGGGCACATGTAGCTTCGGGGGAGGGGCCAAACAAATTAAATTTGTTGTATAGTATATGCCTATGTTGTTTTCGCTGTAGATATTGGCACGTTGCAGAAATCACTAAATACAATTTTTTCGGGGGGGGGGGGGGGGGGTGGGAATTCCCCAAAGGGGGAAAGCTGCCCCCTAGCCTACGTCCATTGCATATATGGGATAACCGTGACCTTAAAAGCGGCACTGGCACTATTTCACAAAAATGAACTGTCTTCTTTCAATTTGCTCTCAAATGAAGTCTAGGCCATTGGAAGACCATAGATATATTGTACACATAAAATAAACATACCCCAAAACATATGGGCACATTGATATGAGGATAAATACATCCCCGTAATTTGTAGGCCACTTTTAAGTTTTCATAACTTTAATCAACACATGTGAAGATTACATGAATATTTTATGACTCGTACCTCACTGACTATTAAAACTAAACCACAAAGGCTCTAGACCCGTCAAACAGTATCTTGCATAGCATGGGAAACAGCCATACGCGTGCGTGTTTTGGTTGTGTTTAAACGCCATTTTCCGTCGTCTGCTGAATTTCACGTCGCCGCGACGTTAATATTCTAAAATCGTTCGTTTTACACATAAAGGAAGCTGATTTGGTCTTAATCATTTCGGGTGAGGCCTTTTGTATTCAAATCTCAACCATGCAAAAATATCGATTTGAAAAAACCTCTTGAGGGCGCAACTATTTTTCAAATGTGCCAGTGTCTCTTTAAAGCGAGGCTCTTATGTACATGCTGATGAAAACCCTGGTACATCAGCACACCGTTTTTCACTATGCCATAGACTGTGATTTACATCATAGGACGCCTAATTAATCGGATGACACACAATCAGCAAACATGGATTTCGAAGTCGGGGTGATATACTTTTACCAATACCGCTATCTTGTTGGCTTAATCCTCGTTTACCTGGCCATATTTTGTAACAAAACTCCAGAAGAACGAGTAGTTTGCCGCCCCCCCCCCCCGCGATCTCCTTATGAAGACCCGATTGCCTCTGACGTCAAGTTGAGGAAAATTTGGAAATCTGGATATGGGTCGAATTGATATTTCGCCAATTTTTACTCTGGCTCAAAACATTCTTATAGCATTAAAACGCTAAATAACACTGTCATTTCCCATCATGTAGTGCCAAAAACCGCATGAAAATCGCATATTCCTTTCTACTTTCCAGCACAACACGCCTGTACATTACCCATCCTACCCCGGTGGATGGTACTTTTTTTGCATGAAAAGGAGCGTACATGCCAATTGACAATTACATTAAATTAATGTACCGTAATTTGGTATCAGAAAAGGGGGTTTAGCAAGGCAAAAAAATGAAGGTTCAGTATACGAGTGTTAAAATACCGGATTGTGCCGAGATTGCTAGACCTGGGGCTCCGAACCCCACCCCGGGTGCGCTACCCGTTGTGTGTTTTCATGGTGCTAACATGGGGTTTCTAAACAGAAATGTGTTCATGCCAAGCACCTAAAAATATGGTCATATGGTTTTGGTAGTGGTTTTGAATTATTTGCATCTCAAAACATAATTCCTGGACGAAATAAATCACCATTTCATTGCACTTAATCAATATTATGTATAACTACCAATATTAACAAGGGTTCCAAGGACTTACGAAAAAAATTGTAACCAATATAATTGAAATTAAATAAATAATAATGATATTTCGTGCAAAAGATGAAGAAATATATTATTTGTTTACACAATCATTAAAGGAAAAATATTTCATAATTTACTACTACTAGTACTACTACTACTACTACTACTACTACTTACTACTTACTACTATTTATATAGCGCCTTTTTACACAAATAGACTGTTGCCTATTATTATTACGCTGCCTTCAGGAAATCGTCGCAATCACTTCGCTTCACCTAGGCCGGCAGCTGGCCAAGCGCACAATCCTATCAGCACTCAGATACTTGACAGCTACATTTTCCATGCTCGCTACATTTTAACTTATATCTGGTGGATGCCTGTTGTGTGGCATAGAAATCAGAATTAGAATGCAGTTTGTAAAAGACTGTCCACTAATTACCATGATGACATCGGCCATCATTCATCTTGTTATAAGAACTTCTCCGCTTTTCCTAAATCAAAGTTACCACAAGAATGGAGGATATTTGCTGAAAAGCCTACACTCAGATTTGCTGCAGAAAGATATTGTCAACCTGAATTTTAATCGGCAGGTTTATTTCCCCAAACCTGCATTTTCCGTTGTAAAAAATGCATCTCTGTCAAGACTAGACTTTAGAAACCTCAAGCATGTGTGACAAAGACAGCTAAAAAGGCAATCAAAGATGCTTTTCAGAGGGTATAGTCCTATTTACAAAGCTTCAATAAAATATAGACTTTATTGCAGTCGAAAATGAGATGGAATTCATAAACTAAAGCCAGGAAGTCTTGTTTCTCATATAAAGATTGGGCAGACGCTCTAAATCTTGCTGGATGTCTCTTGTAATCACATACTTGAAGGGTATATGGGGCATGGAATCTCCAGCAAACATCTGACATGATATAGGTCTGTGACAAAGAAGAAGTGACCAGTAAAGCGAGCTCGACGAGTCGATGTTAGGCAACAATGGAGGAGATGGAAGGGATGTCACCATATATTTGAGCACAATTGTGTTCCTTCCTGCCAGACGACAATGATCGCACTCTAAGAAGAATCCTGGTGTAGGTGTCCATAACGGTGTCAGTTTCATGATGCCCATTTCTTCTTCCACGGAAGTTCTGAAGAAGGCAAGTTTTTTATTGGACATCCCGATAGATGTCGATGTGGTAAGAGCTTGTTACAGGTATTCCATGCTTGCCCTTTACGTGGAAGGAAGTCATTCTATGCAACACACCTACACACACATTCAAGCTTTTGAAATCGATCGGCCACCCTCCCTTAATGCCATCTATATCTTTGAAAACAGGGGGCTTGTGATTGCTTTTGATCATCATTGACATTCATATACTCAGTCTTCATAGCATTGAGAAAAAACAACACGTCGGAGCAACTTCCAGGACAGCAGCAATCTCTTGATCACTTGTACCTTGTTATCGCAGTGTCCACATGGACATCGGCAGAGTCTTTCATTTGATTTTTCAGCTGTTTTCGTCACACAAGGTTGACGTTTGTCATTTCTTTCCCTCATTGTTCCGTCAACGTTGATTTCTTATACTTGTCCTCTTTACGACAATTGTTTCTGTTTTCTCACATTCCAATGAACACTACAGTAACCGGTGGAGCAGGCCTTTCAGTAGCTGCACCACGCTTTTGGAACAATCTTCCACAAACAATAGGGAAGGCAATTGCAAATCTCTTCAATGTTTAAGTCATATCGTGAACTCACTTTTTGGTTTAATATTGTGGCTTGCTGGTTTTTGTTTATGACATTACTGGTTTCCGTGTAATTTTTTGTTCAGGATCATGTTTTTGCAGTACCTTATATATCGTCGGCTGGGCGGAAAACCTCAGATGTGCATTTGACCTTTCAAGCAAAACCTCACACATGTAGTAAAAACGGTTACAAGACAAAACCTCATCTTTAACATTGCAGAGACACAACAAACCAAATCTAAAAAGTAATTGCTGTAATGCACATGACAACAATGTTTTCTTTTCTAAATATATTTAGGGAATTATTTACCTCCAGATTCCCTGAAATAAAGTGCACATATAAATGAGTTTTACTATCATATTTTTGGCATGAAATTCAAGCTAGAAACCGAAATGGTGACCAAAATGCACATATAGGGTTTTTAGCATGGGCCCACTTTTTTACTATTATGTTTATGCATTTGAACCTCCTGGAGTTCCATATGAGGTTTTACCTGCCCAGCGACGATATTTTTCATTCCTGTTCAGCGTTGTGTTCACTAGTAGGGCGCTTTATAAATGTCCTTTTGGTATTGGTATTGATTGGTATACCACAACCATTCATGTATTGTTCACTTGCCTTCTTGTAGAAGGTTCATTACAAGTTATATGGATGGCTCTTATTCGACGACTTTAGCTTTAATGCTTGCAATACCACAGCGCTAAGGCGATAAGGCCGTCCGGGCGGAGGTGAGGTGGGGTAGGGGTTGGGTGTGCCAAAACCCCTCTTTACAGGATTAGTTCGGCAAAATTTTGCCTTTGGACGGCAAATTAGTTAACGTGTTCAGCGAATCGTCAATAATTTTTGGGAAAATTTACTGAAAGAAATTAATTTTTTAACTGAATTTTGATTGATATAGTCTGCACATGTAATATATAGTCTCACAAACTGATACGAGGGCTTAGAAATTTGGCATAACCCCTTTAACAATGGGTGTACCTAGCTGTTTCTAACGTCTCGTAGACGTCAAAAGTCTAAATAACTTTCAACACAAATAAATGAGCCTTGTGCACCCGTAACTGAGTTATATAGAACACGATTTAATGATTTTACTTGTTTGTTCAAGAACTTTGGTATGTCCAAAACACTATTACATATTTCAGACAATTTTATACTTAGAGTTCTCTAGTGTCCTGTGTAGAAAGCGTTGGCAGTTCAACGCTGATATGTCCTCACAGGCGAAGACTCCAAACTGACCAGCGCATAAGTGTACGGTATATTCCAGCGAATCTTCTGAGACTTGAAGTAATTTTGTCCAGCATTCATAGACGACAAGGTTTTTCTCTCGACGACACTAATTTTCTGCAATACCATCCAGGTATTCCCCTACCACCATCAGTCTGTCGCTATATGTCGGGCTCTATAAGCACCACAAACTGGAATCCCTTTTTGATTCCAAAACTGAAGCTCTTCTGGCTTAAAAGACGACAATGACACTTAAGCTATCAAGCTCTAGTTGGCGGCATCCAATATTATATAAATCCTGGCAATATGTAAAGCTCAAATCTACCATTATTGTAGATGAAAACTTGATATAAATTAACTATACTGTATAGCTTCCTGGTTACTACTGTTGGTCCCTGAGTCTTTCAGTCACAAGTATTTAACTTCTCACAGCTAGATTCCCCTTTCTAACAATAATCATTACATCATCATCATGCATAAACATAACCTAGCACTGTCAAATCAGATTTCACAAAAAGTAAATATCTGAATTGTATCATTTTTCACCTTTTAAAATTCATGGGGAATCCACAGATCATGAACATGTTTTGATCTTAAAGCATAAACAAGTTGCCTCAGTTTCTAATTTACATCTTGGGAATCCCATTCTCCTCTGTGCATTCTATCTAGTAAACACACCTGGTCTGTTCTCAACATAGCACTTGGAACCCTGCTCTCTTTTTTTTATCATAAACAAAGTACTTTTCCCATGAGAAATCATTTCTCAATAAAATTGAGAAAATCAAATTAATACTTTTAATCACAAAATGGAGGTATTATAACACAGCCGAAATATTTTTAAACATGTGTCAGCAAATTGACAGTTTTGCCGGTAACATCTCCATTGAAAGTGGTCTTGGATGCCCCTAAATATGATGCAAGATGTGATTTCACTTGTATTGGCGCATATTGTCCATCCTTTTGGCTTGTGCACTAGTGGTTTTTGAAAACATTGTTTTATATTAAGGTGTGTGTTGTAATCCCATACCCCGTATTGTTGCAATCAGAAGTATATCTTTAGAATCAATGGGAAATGAGATACATACATGGTTTTGTGTGTGCGTCGTCTTTCCGCGCACCATCTTGAATGTTGACAGCATCAATAAAGATCGTGAGAAAGGGCTTTTACCTTTTGTCAGCCTCTGTTGAATTGTTGACATCTGGCTGCAAAAACGCCGTTCTGCAGGTACCTTAAGATTGAATTTTGAATTGCCTGCCTCGGCCGTGAAACCCTAATTTTGGGATATAGGTGGTTATCCACGTGTTTGTGACCCATGTAATTTAACAATTTTAGGTTATGACCTGTTTTTACCTTTTTGGGTGGTCCATTTTGTCCGCAACCTTTAAAGCAGGATTTTTTTTGCAAAATTTTGATTTTGTTTGGCAACAGCCATTTTGTATTTACCAGGTTCAAACCTACTCTATAAACGTGAAATGGCAACTTTAAGTAACGGACTTTTTCTTTCTTGCATTGGGTCTTCATGTAGTATGTTTTTTACCTTTTCGGTGGCCATCTTGTCCGCCATCTTGAATTTTGGGGGTTTGGGGGGAGCTGAAAGTTGATTTTTGCAACAGTCATTTTTGTAGTCAGCATGGTCAACCACCCTAAAAACGTAGTGTTAATGACTTTAAATAAAAATACGACTTGCTTTCTTCAACAGGTCGTGAGGATAATGGTTTCACCCTTTTTGACAATTATTGTCCGTCCATCTTGAATGCTGGGGCGTTCGGTTGAAAATTAATTTTGTTAACATCCCTTTTTCGTAATCAGTGGGTCAAGTTATCCTAAAAATGTGCTTTGCCATTTGAGCATGACTTGCTGCCGCTTTACACATCGTTTTAGATTGACTTTTTAGCATTTTTGTTCCTACATTACTACTTATATTAGTCATAGAAGATAAAAGAAGAGATGGCCTCGATTTTGCAATCCGATTAAGCATGATTACTCCGATTTCATCATTCTCATTGTTTAGAAAACTCTCAGGGCCACTCGATGTACCTTTGAAGTATGTGTTAAAACCAACCGCCTCAGTCATGGCCTTTCGGCAGGTTTCACAACAGGAAGTCAGTGACCCCTTCCCCTAAAAAGCTTATTCATTTTCCAGCTAACAAAACTCGTGGTTGTTCTGACTGATTGTTCTTTATTTTAATCGTTTGCAAAAATATTTGAGGACATCTTGTCTTTTTAACGAAAGAAACAGCTAAATAATCGACCCTTTTTTCGGTAAGCTAACTTGCTTTCAAGGTTTTTGGGGTCAAAAAAAGATGTTATTATTTTAGCCAATTATCAATTATCCGGTTATTTCCTGGTTGATATATGATTGATGAATGATTAGATCAATGCATTTTCAATACATCTCACATCTTTTTTGGTGTCAGAAAGTGTCCAAAGTGGCCAAATACTTTGGAAATTTGGGGTCCAGTTTGTCTATAACTATTCAGTCGAAGTATGTTTTTGCTTTCTGGTCACAACCAAAGAGGTTCTATATAGATAAGAGGCAAAACGTTACGTAATCTTTAGAATACACCGTCTCGCATGATTTGCCAACCACAAAGAAAGCATAGAGTACCACATAAGAAAAGCACATGGCTGCTCCGCGTTCTCCCATCGTGGGTGCCGCTTTGCATATGATACACTAATCGGTAGTGCTACAAATTTAATGTATGTGTTTAGAGGTGGCCAGGTGTAATAATGTGTACCTGGATCATTGTTGGCTCAGATACTCTTGTTTCTCATACTTCAATGCGCGCTTAAGGTAAAAGATGTATTCATGAGGCGGTTTATTTAATCAAGACGACGAAGTGTCATTCAGTCTTTGGTTGTGGCCATGGGTTAAGGACAACCTTAACCACCCAATAGCACCCAACCTCCCAACAACTGATATTTTGGCGGATTTGTTTGTATCGAATTGACCTTAGGTGTGTATACAAGCCCCCAACTAATAATTATTCCGTGCAATTCAAAATGTCAGCGGCCCGCACTGACGACTGGTTTTGAATGGGTTTCACCCCCTTGGTCCACATAGTGTGGTATACCCTGTTGCAAATCCAAGTGGGTAGAATGGGATATTTGTGGGAATTTATATGAAAGTGTATGTAATGTTCTCACATCAAAGTAGCGTAAGTTCTTTGTTCCAATCGATTAGATTTAAGAAGAAGCCGATTGAGATGAATAGGCGGTTGAACCGTTATCTATTGAAGTAGCAGTCGAACATCATCTTTCTCATCTTCTCTGATATTAGTCACTACGTATGGTTTTTTTTAATTTCCAATACCTATTTATTAATGAATTTTTAGCCGTTTTAGTTTAGTTTTAGGATCCAGCTGCAAGAGTTTTAATCGCCCGTTTATTTTGTCTTTTGTGTCGACTTATGTATGTTTCTCCACTTTCACATTCGTTTTTCAACGGCGGAATCCCAGTCTTGTCTTCACGTTGTTTACAGTAGGCCTTTCGATATGTAACTAGGAAATTTTCCGCCCATAGTGTCCCCATGGCTATAAGGTCATCGGTGCATGAACGAATATATGACTTAAAGATTTATCATATATATAAATGATATCTTTTTCATCAACCGCACAGCGATGTGTGTAACCGCTTTTTTGGAGTAAACCAATCCAGATCAATAAACTATTAAGTTTTATACAATCGATAAAAGATCAATCATTTAATCAATCATTTTATTTATTTGTCCATCCAATAGTTACAATCAGAAATTGGACAATATTATAGAATCAATATAATCTAGAATTTAAAATTGGTATCCGCATGAAATATCTGTACATCAATTTGACTGGACGAGGACATTTCAAAACGCAGAGCGTGTAACGCAATGCCCTCGGTTAACAAAAATAATATAACAGTAATAGTACAATTACTATAGGAACTTAAAATCGATTTTTGCATTAATTATTGCATGAAAAAGTGGCCCGGGTGAGACTTGACATGCCCCGTTTAATCTATCCAGCTGAACATCGTTCTTTACGACTGAAAAAACATATGGACCCAAAAATCCCCACCATACTTGGTATTTCATTCTGGCGCATTTCCATATGTATTTCTCATTAAATGCTCTCCCTACCTGTCCTGAAAAAAGTTCGAACATGCCGCTCATATAAGGGCCTTGGGACTGGCGCGTGGGCACATGATTACATCATGAAATTTGCGTTGTGCTCAATACGCGCGACAGCAATTCACCCGAATGTTACAACAGAAAAAAAGAACTCGCGGTACCCCCGAAAAGTATTTTGTGCAGGCTTTAAAAGCTGTTTTTTTTCACTTGTAAGAAACAGCACATTGATTGTGGCCGTAATAGTTCATGGGGAAATGTAATAATGTTTTGGTTTAGTTTTTTTTCATATCAATTTTGACATCGACCAATGTTTTCCAATACAGAATTTCATGGATAATCTGAAATCATGGGTGCATTTTTTTTTTCGTGGGTGTTTTATAAGGGGGAAATTTGTAAGGTTTAACCAAAATAAAAGTGTTTTAAATTGTTTAACCTATTATACTCACCAGTCTGTTCGGTCGCTCATATAGTTTCTAAAAAGGTATAGTTGCCATATTAACGACCTATTGTTTTAGCACCAATAGACACAAAATATCCAACAAATGATATTTTGGGGTGTTTGTATCGAATTGAATATGTGTGTATACAAGAACCAAACTATAATTATCCGTGCAAATATTCAAAATGTCAGCGCCCAGCACGGAGACTGGTTTGAATGGGTTTTGTCACCACCTGGTCACAACCAATAGTGTGTATACCCTGTGCAAATACCAATTGGGTCAAATGGAATATTTGTGGGATTAATGAACGGTGTAGGTAATGTTATCCAGCAGATAGCGTAATCTTTGCCGTCCAAACGATAGATTTAAGCAGATTGAGATGAAATAGGCGGTTGAACAGGTTATCTTTTGAAGTAGCCGCGAACTCATCATCTTTCTCATCTCTCGATATTATCATTTACGTAATGGTTTTTTGAATTTCAATACCTATTTATATGCAATTTTAGCAGTTTAGTTTAGTTTAGTCAGCTGCAAGAGTTTTAATCGCCCTTTATTTTGTCTTTGTGTCGACTTTATGTATGTTCTCCAATTCAGCGTTTTTCACGGCGAACCCAGTCTTGTATTCACGTTGTTACGTAAGGATTCGATATGTAACTATGGAAATTTTCCGCCCATAGTGTCATGGCTATAAGGTCATAGGTGAATGACGAAGAGATGAATTATAGATGTCTCAGATATATAAATGATATCTTTTCATCAACCACGCGAGGTGTGAACCGCTTTTGAGTAAACCAATCCAGAATCAAATAACTCAAGTAACGTTTATTACAATCGATAAAAGAACCATATTTAATCAATCATTAGTTAATTTGTCCATCAACAATATTTTACATTACAGAAATGGACAATATTATAGAATCAATATAATATAGAATTTAAAAATGGTATAAGAATGAAATATCTGTACATAAATTTGACTGGACCGAGGACATTGCAAAACGAAGGCGTCGTAACGCAAGGCCCTCGGTGAGACAAAAAATAAGATAAACGTAATAGTCAAATTGTACTATAGGAAACATAAATCGATTTTGTTGCATTAAATTATTCATGAAAAGTGGCCAGGTGAGACTGGACATGCCCGGTAATCTATCCAGCTGAACAAATCGGTTCTTTACGACTGAAAAAACATATGGACCCAAAAATATCCCACCATACTTGTATTTGCCAATTCATGGACGCATTTCCATGTATTTTCTCATTAAAATGCTTCCCTCCCTACCGTATGAAAAAAAGTTCGAAAATGCGCTGCATATTTACGGCCGGTGACTGGCTGCGGGGCACATGATGTACATCATGAAATTTGCTTTGTGCTACATACGGAGACGCAAGTTCACCCGCATGTACAAACATAAAAAAGAACTCGCGGTACCCAAAAGTATTTTGTCAGGATTTAAAAGCTGTTTTTTTTCACTTGTAAGAAAACAGGCACATGATATTTGGCCGTATATTAGTTCATGGGGAAATGTAATGAATGTTTGGTTTAGTTTTTTTCATATACAATTTTGACACCAATGTTTTCCAATACAGAATTTCATGGAGAATCTGAAAATCATGGGTGTCATTTTTTTTTTCGTGGGTGTTTTATAAGGGGGGAAATTTGTACAGGTGTAAACAATAAAAGTGTTTAAATTGTTTAACATTTATACCAGTCTGTTCGGCTGCTTATAAGGTTTCTAAAAAGGTATAGTTTGCCATATTTACGACCTATTGTTTTAGCACAATAGGCTCAAGAAAGTTCAAGGTCATTATTTATAGAATGGTCTGATTTTGTTGAAACTGGTTTTAAATCGTTCATTGGGTCATACTAAATAAGAAAATTCATATAGATTATGTGTTTCACCTTTCAAAGTGAGACTTAGAGATATGACTAGTGGTCTCCCATAGACCCTGTGGACCACGGCCATATTTGCCCTCTTAATTATTATCAAAACGTCATTGACAACGCGACCTTTATATTTTCGGCTTCTGTAGAGTAAGACGAACAATCTGGCACAATTTTTAGAACAAACCGATGAATCTGAAATTTTACCCCCAGTGTGACCTTGAACCCGTTTTACCTTATAACTCTTGTACTATAACTCTCAGGTAGGGCAAACTATACCTTTCTGTAATCCTTGAAAGGTACTGAACATGATGGTATACTTTAAAACACATTTGCCCCTTTATATTTTGACCCCTGTATAAACCTTGCCCCCTAGAATTCATTCAAGAACACATTTTATGACACCCATGATTTTTTGAATCCTCATCCAATTTCGATTTAGAAAAACCTTGGTTGCAAGATTGTATATGAAAGTTTCACAAAAATACAGCTCCACATGTACTATATGCCGACACGCCATGATATAAACTTTCCCAAGCGTGCGTTTGGTTACCTTTAGACGAAAATTGATGGAGGAGTTCAGTGAACATACAGATACAACATTTCACGTTTTATAGTAAGACTTTTTAAATGGCTGTTTGGAAGTAATATCGAAATAGTAGAGTTTAGTAACTTGTAAGAGCTGGACGTGTGCTCGTACTTGGAATGTAGAATCCTTTTGTTCATGGATCCATTGAACAAAGTAATACCCGGTCTCGGGTACAAGTACACGCGTCGCTTATGGCACCTAAACCTGTCTAGCCGGTGACGGGAAGAGATATCAAAACAGGGCCGTAGTAATCACAAAACACGATCGGCCACATTTTGTTAGTCATTACGTAATGATTATTCATTGCAATACCTATTTTTATGAATTATTTTAGCCAGTTTAGATTTAGTCGGCTGCAAATGTGTCTATCGCCCTTAATATTGCATTTTGCGTTTGCTTTGGCTTTATACAGGTCCACTTACAAACCTGCAAGATCAGACCCGTACATGCCCAAAATTCACAGGGAGGAAACCTGTCATTTATTAATGGTTTAGTTATATAAAGGTAGAAATTTGGAGACAGAACATTTGAAAAGACAATTAGAATTAGCACGAGCCGGTGTAAATCAATTTCTTTCAAGGGTATACTTCGAAAATTTCGCTCGCTTTATTATTCAACATTGAAACAGGGCAAGTTTGATTTGCCCTTAATTATTGTTGAAACATGTTACAAACGGTTTTGCCATTTTTATTCATTAATTGAATTATCTTACGAAATATGAATATTTACCGTTTCTTCTGAAGAAGCATTTTGGTAATTCGTCCTAATTCAGATTCTACCAAAGCACTCCAAAACCATGGCTCGGTCGTTACCAGTTCCCAAAAACAATCGTCTGAATCTGTCCGGGCTCCTTGCGACCCTTTCGATTTCGTAAATCCAGGATTCTTTGCATCCAACCAGCATCGGGTTGGCTTTCCCCCCTCCCCCCCCCCCGTCCCCGCCCTCGGCCCACTTCCGCGGTTTCCGCTCGCCTTTTCCTCCTCTTTTCACGGCTTAATACCGTTTGATTTCCCCGTTCCTTTCCAGTGTTTGGACTGTCCCTTGTCTTCCGGAATCACAGGGCGTCTGAACGACATCGCGGACCCTGCACGTTCAGGAGCTGTTAGCAATCGTCATCACCGTAAGGGAAGTCTTTTGGCCTTTGCTTGACTA
Source organism: Ophioderma brevispina (assembly GCA_023653785.1). Taxonomy (NCBI): domain Eukaryota; kingdom Metazoa; phylum Echinodermata; class Ophiuroidea; order Amphilepidida; family Ophiodermatidae; genus Ophioderma; species Ophioderma brevispina. The sequence goes on along the minus strand of JAMKCH010015434.1, from coordinate 2,708 downwards.
TTGATTAGTAGGGGTCGGTCATCAGGTCTCTCCCCTGGGTTTGCTATCGCCAATCTCCCACCCACCAGTACTTGGAAGAGGTTAATTTGGCTTTCGCTATTGAGTGCATTTTCTGCTTGGGTACGCGTCTAAATATCTCAATCTGGCAATGAACACTTCGACCCTTCTTGCTATCCATCCATTCGAATTGAATATGGTGTGCACACCAAAACAGAGAAAATAGATGAAATGCACCATCCCGTAGCCGTGCCGAGAGGAAAATCGGACTCATCCCCGCAAAAAGGAGGTGTAGGCGGTAGAGATAGAGATGTGAGAGATAGATAGAGAGATAGAGAGAGACGAGAGAGCATAGATGTAGAGAGAGAAGAGGAATGAGAGAGAGAGATAAGAGGAGAGAGACCGAGAGATAGAGAAGATAGGAAGGAGTATAGATAGATATAGAGAGCTACAGCATATATACAGACATACAGACAGTGACATACCAGAATACATACATACGACATCCCTACATTACCAGACATACATACCAACATCACAAATAGTATATTAGGGGACAGGTGCACAATTATTCATTGCTTATAATGAGTCTTATAGGTATTTAAGTTACTGTAATATTCCTATCCTTTTTTCTTTTGGTTTGGAGTCTAGTGGATTACCTTCATTTTGCATACATTAATAGTCATATCCTTTGAGATAAACCGCAATTCGTAAAGGGGAAGGAAACACCGTTAGGGAGAGACAAGTAAAATGTCTCCCTAACGTAATCATTAGTAACAGAACACAAAGGGGGGCTCAGGTCTCCCTTAGGTGAGGTAGGATTATAGGGTTCTATTATTTACTGTAGATTGTCGCTGGGCGGGAGAACCTCATGCATTTGGACCTCTAAGAGCAATAACCTCACATGTAGTAAACGGTAAACAGACAAAAACCGTATGTAACATTTCAGGAGTGACAAAAACACTTAATTAATTGTGTAATGCCTGCACAAGAAAAGGTTTTGCCGTTCTAATATATTAGATGATTTTTTTTAACTACAGATCCTGAAAAGTAACGGATTGGCTTTGAAATTCTAAACTCGAAACCCAATGTGACCAAATGCACCATATGACGTTTTGAAAACTGGAGCCAATGGTTTGCATTGACCTCTGGAGTTACATATGAGGTTTTTCCCGCCCAGCGAAGATATATATATATATGTACTTATTATTCATTACGCTTTCTTGTATAATTATGTATATGTACGTAGATATTAGATTTTTTTTCAGGATAGTTTTCTAATGTTGTGAGGAGCAACATATCAAAAGTCCCCAAGTTTTCCCCTTGTGCTAATTGAGGAATAAGGGGGTAAGGTTTATAAAATTAAAATGATTCAATTGAGCTAAATCATTGACTATTGTATTCTTCTAGTCTCACTGATAAATAAAAAGTATAGTTTGCCTAACTTTTGACCTTTAGGTTTAGGAATACAGGCCAACAAATGTTCAAGGTCATCGTGGGGTAAAATTTTCAAAACAATCCGATTTTAATCAAACTAATTCCAAATTACTTGTACATGTTGTACGGCCATATTATGGTGAAATACAATCATTCCCTCCATCTACATCTTTTAAATATTGACCTTATAGGGCAGCGGCTTGTGGCCTTCCGTAGACCCTGTAGTAATCTGTCATAATGAGTTCTATAACTATGCGGGAGAATTACTTGAACTATTTAAATGCATATTTTCAGTTTATACACAACGTGATGAACACGAGAATACACTTTTGAAAAGAATCGGAGCATTTTGAGGCTTTATCCCAGTACGACCTTAAACTGTTATTTCCATATAGTTAACCTTAAAGCGTAGACATGGCAACTATACCCTTTTTAATCCATATGGCATGACACAAACGATGGTATACATTTTTAACACAATTGGAATATTTTAAAATTTGGCCCCCTGTACAAACTTTACCCCCTTATTCCTGAATTAGCACAAAGAGGAAACTTGGGGACATTAAATGATATGTATACATTTATTAATCTTTCCCTGGAGATAGCCAGCGCACGATAGTGTTGAAAAAAAACCCCATGTGCGCTTGGCTGGATTCGAACCGGCGACCTTCGTATTACATGCACGACGCTCTAACCGACTGAGCTATCAAGCAGGGTTGGTAGAAGAGCGATAGATATCATCTATAGGTGTTAAGTTCGAGAGGTGTCCTTCGCTTTCCTAGCGGATAGCATCAGAACTGTATATTTAACATATACGATTATATTTGTTTTGAGATTTAAACTACTTAGTTCTCCAGGTAGACAAGGGTGTATACATTTATTAAATGATATGTTGCTTTGCACAACATTAGGAAACTATCCTGAAAAATTCAGGTATGGCTTATTTATTTCCGGGTGTTTTTGTATTTATCTTGGACTATACTGCATTTTGCATTGTACATCAAGTTTAATTTTTTTTATAACGTGATGATTATTATATGCATAAAGGCATAAAGGAAGGCAAAGAAAGAAACATCACCCACAAGCTAATAGACAAGCACTAAAACTCATCAAGCCATAGCTAGAACTCAAAAATGTAATTAGATTCTCTACTACTAATGACAAATTCCTATGGTAACCGTGCAGGAGAGTGGTATACGCCATTAATATCTTATTGAAATTACACTATCAGTTGGGCTTTTTGCTTGTTGCTATACTGTTCCACCTGAATTAGA